>JANSVA010427968.1:1746-19555 GCA_025504915.1 Erythroxylum reticulatum | reverse complement strand
GCTTTCAAGCTCACCCCCCCCCCCCTTTGACCCTATCTTCAGGTGATAGCTAAGAGATCAAGTGATCATGAGCCTAAGGGAAATTCTACAATTTGGTTAAATTGTAGTTTGAGTTGGTTTTGGGAATGCACAATGTTATAGTTGCATACCCATTTCATTTGTTTAAGAATTGTTGTAATTTGAGACATTGAGATAAGGTTGTAGTATGGATTAGAATGCCATTAAAGATTTGTAAAACCTCATTCTTCTGCTATTAAGGACATATGAATTGTGTGTGGATGATATTGAGACGATTATCAGCTTGAACAGATGTTCTTTAGGTATAAATTGAGGATATATATATATATATACACACACAAACACATGTACGCCTAAGTGAGATTCATGGGAAGGCAAAATAGGAATTATGATTGATCAGATTAGTTGGATATGAAGAGATAAATAAGTTGAGATTTGAGAGTTTAATGATGTCAATTTGGTAACTGAATGGTTAAGCTCAGGTCATTTCAAGTTTGCGAAGTGCAAAATTACAAGCCTTCCATTTTTATGACTTAAAGGGAAAAGATGGATTGATCTAGGCCAAACTAGGCCAAATTGTCTTCTAAAAAGTTGTAGATCTTTCTTTTAGCTTTCCAAGGGTATATAGTATGGAATTTTTGGACCTCTAGATCAAAGATTATGGTCCTTAGAAATGGAAATGCTTAGGAGTATAATGATGTATCATCTGTAAAGATGTATCGTCTATGATGACGTCACATCGTCTGTGATGACGTCATTACGTCTGTAGGGATGCATCGTATATAAGGATGCATCATCTATAAAGATGTATCGTCTACAAAACCGTATCGTTTGTGATGATGTCATATCGTCTGTGATGACATCATTCATCTTAAGAGATGTATCGTCTGCAAAGATGTATCGTCTATAAAGATGTATCGTCTATGATAACGTTACATCATCTGTGATGATGTCATTGTCTATAGAGTTGTATCATTTGTAAAGACACTTTGTCTTAAAGTCACATCGTCTTAAAACTTTGCTTCGTCTTAAGTTGACCCTGCATCATTTTAAGACTTTGCTTCGTCTTAAGTTGACCTCGCATCGTCTTAAGACTTTGCTTCATCTTAAGTTGACCCCGCATCATCTTAAAAATTTTCTTCATCTTAAGTTGACCCCACATCGTCATAAGAGTTGCATCGTTAAGAGTTGACTTTGTTTCATCTTAAGTTGATTTGGTTTTCTTCTGTCTTTGTTTCGTCTGCTTTGATTCATCTGTTTTGATTAGTCTACTTTGTTTTGTTTGCTTTTCGCTTCATCTACTTTCTGATTCATCTCCTTTTCACTTTGTCTACTTTCTGATTCGTCTGTCTTTTGTTTCGTCTGCCCTTGGTCTTCGTCTACCCTTTTTACTTCGTCTACCTTTTGTTTCATCTATTTTCTGTTTTGTCTGCTTTCTGATTCGTCTGTCTTTTGTTTCATTTGTTCTTGGGCTTTGTCTTCCATTTTTGCTTCGTCTGCTTCTTGTTTCATCTGCTTTCTATTTCGTCTGCTCTTTTTGCTTCGTCTTCTTTCTAATTATGTGACCTAAGCTTCTCCTTCTATACACTATTCATTTGATTCTAGTGTCTGCTCCATTTTAGACCCTTCAGACGATAGAATTCATCTTCAATGTCTTTACAAAAGTTGTAGATCATGAAGTCCTCTTTCGAACCATATAAAGAACATCTTAATCCAAGTTCTCTAAGGAAAGTTATGTTAATTGTCCCAACTCATCATGAACCTTTCGTCTGGTCCCATTTTTAACCTTGATCTGAAAACCCTAAAGTAAGTTATGTCTTTTGTCTCAAGATAGCTACAATATAATTGAGGTTAAAACCCTTTTTGATTCTTTCAACCATAACTTCGTTATCCGACCTCTAAATGAGGTTAACCTCGTGTCTAGATAAACTAGAGACATAGAGCTATCAAACGATCTGAAGGAACAGAATTTTAACCCAGCCTCTAAGATGCTCAATATCGGGATGAAAGTTGAGCATAGAATATTTGCTTCAGTATAAGAAAGATTTGGAAGATAGGGCCCGATACTACGATATTAGAAATGAGGATTAACCGAGGATGACCAATAAGGGTTAAATGTGAATAATCATGTATGGTAACAAGCACCAGCACACGTCTCATGATAAGGAATGTTGGGCTCCGAAAACGGGGTCTAACACAGTTATGATATCAAAAAAAGAAAAGGATTTGGTGATGGTTAAGGATACCTCATTGGAATAAGTTCAGAGATTACGATTTCGCAAGAGTTGGGTTTCGAAAACGGTGCCCAACATTTGTGTTATCTGAGTAAGAGTTGGGTTTCGAAAATGGGACCCAACATTCTAACTAATCCTAAGTACCTTTTCATAAAAAGTTAAGCTACTTACAAGTTTGGTAGGTTTTATTAGAAAACATTCTTTTTTTGTTACTTTTTGTGTACATAGACCGAGTCCTTTTACACGAAGGCAAACATTAGTGAGGAATGTCGATCCGTTTACTCGAATAAGTCATGCTTTTAGTAAGTTGCTTAGTTGAAATATCATTGAAGCCTTTTGACACGAAGGCACACATTACAAATGTGTGTTGATCCAGTCACTACTCTACATCATGTTCTCAACTGGCTACTAACTCTATTCATTACCCTAAGGTCAGTGGAATAGTTATTTTTTGAAAACTTACAAACACTTTTATTTAATTAATGCCTACTTTGTTACTTTAGCTACTTGTTTTTATGAAAAAATACTAGCAAAGCTACTTAGTTGAAAGACCTAAAATTATAAATGAATGTGACAACTTATAGCGGGATAACTAACAATGAATCCTAATTAACTTACATATTTTAACCAAAGAACCCATATCACTAATTTCGTGAGCTAATGACTCATTACAACCAAATAGATTATGTTCAAATTAAATCGATTTTGTTCCATTTAAGTCATCAATACATTCACACCGTTCACAGTATGCAACCTAAAAACACTAACATAATAATATGAAAAGTTCACACTCAAAGCAAAATACACATCTTGATATATTCCATAAGCGCATGGTTCATAGTATAGTATTAAAGGTGTCGATCCCACAGGAAAGGAGAGTAATCTAATCCTAAAATATAAGGCCAAAAAACTATAAAAATGATAATAAAAGATGCAATAAAAATTAATTACAAGAATTGAGTTCAACCAATCAAATCAGAAATTAAACACAAAAGTATTAATAAGTGAGAAATACACAATCATAACAAAAATGAACTTAAGGAAGTTACCAATTTATGAGAAAGGAAATTTTTCTTATCATTAATGCTAACCTAGTCAATTATGTGTCAAAGGAGTTTCGGTTCTAGACTATCCTAGGGCTAATTACTCTCTCTCGAGTTATAACCATTAAATCCTAATTATAAACCCTTATTAGATTATGGAATTTGCAATCTCTCAATTCACAAATTATACAAAACCCTAATCAGATCTAAAACACTCTAATAAACTACTAGAACATAACACGACATCTCTGCCCACACAATTACCAATATTCTTTCTCACAGTTTCTATTAAATAGCCTAACTCTCATTATTCTGATTTAATTGTTTCTCATTCAATTCACTCTGTCAGTTTATTAATGAATTATACAAGAATGCAATTAAATCATGACATTCATTCAATAAACATAATCAACTAAATTATAATTAAATCCCGAAGGATAGTTTGGAACATCATCAATATTCCAAATCATATCATCATACTGTCCATCTCAATTCTATACATAAATAAAATCAAAAACGAAAAGGAAATAATGACTTAGAATAGATGACAAAAAGTAGCAACGTCGAGAAACCTTTTGATTCTGGAAACACATCGAGTCATCTTTGTCTTTCTCTTCCTTCTTCTTCTACCTCTCTCTCAGTATTCTCTCTTTAGGGTTTCAAGTGTGTTTGATGTAAAAGCTCCTTTGTACTCCTCTTAATGTTCTTTAAATAGTCTTTTATGTTTTGGGTAACCCTCAGGTCTTTTTGTAGTCCGAAAGGTCTAAAGAGTCCCTTGAAACGTGAAGTTCGTAAGTGGCTGCGCATTTGCGTGACATAGGTGATGACCATGGCCCTGCAGGCCACAATCATGGCCTATATTGAAGTTGACTTTAATGATGGTTATTGTTTCGACTTGAATGTCTTCTGAAACTCCTCTATTCTTCGGTAATAACCCTAAAACACTAGCAAACACAATAAGATATCTCATAAACATAATATTTAAGCTCAAAAACTTGTACAAACCCATAAAACACTTAAAACACAAATAATTAACAAACTAACACAATTCTAACCTAAACACATACTAAATGATCAAATTGACGACTAAACACATATCGAATTATGCCCTAATATGTGATGCAATTTACACTTATCAGCATCCCCATACTTAAGCATTTGCTTGTCTTTAAGCAAACAAAACAACAAACAACACAAAATCACAAAGCACATAATATAATAATGAGGCAATGGCTTCAACTTCACAAAACAAATTTAACTCTAAACACAATCATTCTAGTTATTCCAAATTATTAACATGCAAAATCCCCGTATAGGAACATTGGAATAAATATACATATTAATCAAAATTTAAATGTCAAGCTTATTCACCCCTTTCAATTGTATACACACATTAATAATTATTTAGTCAATCAAACTTTGTAACTAATCCTGAGTACTTTTTCATGAAAAGTTAAGCTACTTACAAGTTTGGTGGGTATTAGAAATCAATCTTATTTTTGTTACTGTCTATGGACATAGACCTAGTCTTTTTACATGGAGGCAAATGTTGGTGATGAATGTCGATCTGGTTACTTGACTAAATCATATTTTTAGTAAATTGCTTAGTTGGAACCTCATTATAGCCTTTTAATGCAAATGCACTAATTTGTGATGTGTGTCGATCTAGTTATTACGCTATGTCATGTTCTCAACAGACTACTGACTCTATTAATAACCCAAGACTAGCAAATTAGTTATTTATTGAAAACATACAAACACTTTTTTTTAATTAATTCCTACCTTGTTGCTTTAGCTACTCGTTTTCATGAAAATAATACTAGCAAAGCTATTTAGTCAAAAGACCTAAAATTATGAATGAATGTGACAACTTATGGCATGATAACTACTACTGAATCTAATTAACTAGCATATTTTAGCCAAAAAACCCAGATCACTAACTTCGTGAGTTAATGAGTCTTTACAAGCTAATAGATTATGTTTAAAATTAAATCTATTTTGTTCCATCTAAGTCAATATGTTCACATAATTCACAGTATGTAACCTAAAAAAACTAACATATCAATATGAAAATTTCACTTTCAAAGCAAAACATACAACTCGATATATTTCGCAAGCGCAAAGTTTGTAACATAGTATTAAAGGTGTCGATCCCACAAGGAAGGAGAGTAATCTAATGCTTAAATATAAGGCTAGTAAAACCATAAAACTGAAATAAAAGATGCAACAAAAATTAATTACTAGAATTAAGTTCAACTAATCAAATCAAAAGTTAATCACAAAAGTTTTAACAAGTGAGCAATATGCAATTATAATAGAAATCAACCTAAGGAATTTACCAATTTATGAGAAAGGGAATTTTGCTTATCATTAATTCTAACCTAGTCGATTATGTGTCAATAGAGTGTCAGTTCTAGACTATCCTAGGGCTAATTACTCTCTCTAGAGTTATAACCATTAAACCCTAAATTATAAACCCTTATTAGAAAATGAAATTTTGAATATCTCAATTCACAAATTATCCAAAATCCTAATCAGATATAAAGCACTTTAATAAACTATCGGAACATCACATAGGATCTCTTTCTGTAGAATTACCAATATAATTTGTCACAGTTTCTATTAAATCACCTAACTCTCGTTAATCTTATTTAATCATTTTTCATTATGTTCACCCTCTCAGTTCATTACCAAATTATGAAAGAATGCAATCAAATCACAACATTCATCCAATAAACACAGTCGACTAAATTATGATTAAATCAAAAATAAATCTAAAAGGAGAGTTTAGAACATCATCAATAATCTAAATCTTATCATCATATTATCTATCTCAATTCTATACATAAATAAAATTGATATGAAAAGGAAATAATGACTTATAATAGATGATGACATCGGTAAATCTCCTAATTTGGGAAGCACGTAAAGTCAGCTTCCTCTTCCTTTTCCTTCTTCTTCTTCCTCTCTCTCAAAATTCTCTCTTTAGGGCTATAAGTGTGGTTAATGCAAAAGCTCATTTATGCTCCTCTTAATGTTCTTTAAATAGTCTTTTATGTTTTGGGTAACCCTAGGGTCTTTTGTAGTCCAAAAGGTCTAAAAAGTCCCTCGAAACATGAAATTTTTAAGTGAATGCACGTACGCCTGACGTAGGCCACAATCGTGGCCCACATCTATACCTTATGTCATGACCAGGATCATAGGCCATTGCTTCCACCTGAATGTCTTCTGAAACTCCTCCATTCTTCGATCCTAATTGTTAAACACTAGTAAACTACCTCAAAAACAAAATATTTAAGCTCAAAAGCTTATATTAACATTAAAAAATAAAAAAAAACACAATTCTAAACTAAATACATACTAAATTATTGAATAATGGCTAAACACATATCAAACTATACCCTAAGAGATGATATAATTTACACTTATCAACATCCCCACACTTAAACATTTGCTTGTGCTCAAGCAATCAAAACAATAAACAACACAAAAATACAATACGCACAATGCAATAATGAGGCAATGGCTTCAACTTCACCAAACAATTTTAACTCTAAACACAATCATTCTAGTTATTCCAAATTATTACATGCAAAATCCCCGTCTAGGAACTCTGGACTACATATACTTATTAATCAAAACTTAAATGTCAAGTTTACTAACCCCTTTCAATTGTACAGACACATTAATAATTATTTGGTCAATCAAACTTTGTAACTAATCATAAGTACATTTTCATGAAAAGTTAAGCTACTTACAAGTTCGATAGGTTTTTATTAGAAAACATTATTTTTTGTTACTTTTTGTGGACATAGACCTAGTATTTTTACATGGAGGCAAACATTAATGATAAATGTCGATTCGATTACTAGACTAAGTCATGTTTTTAGTAAGTTGCTTGGTTGGAACATCATTATAGCCTTTTAATGCAAAGGCAAACATTTGTGATGCGTGTCATCTGGTTACTTTACTACATCATGTTCTCAACTGGCTACTCGCTCTATTCATATCCCCAAGTCCAGAGAAATAGTTATTTATTGAAAACTTATAAACACTTTTTTTAGTTAATGCCTACCTTGTTGCGTTAGGTACTCATTTTCATGAAAAAATACTAGTGAAGCTACTTAGTCAAATGACCTAAAATTATGAATGAATGTGACTTGTAGCATGATAACTAACACTGAATCCTAATTAACTTGCATATTTTAACCAAAGAACCTAGATCACCAATTTCATTAGCTAATGACTCTTTACAACCAAATAGATTATGTTCAAAATTAAATCGATTTTGTTTCATCTAAGCCATTGATACATTCACACAATTCACAATATGCAACCTAAAAAAACTAATATAACAATATTAAGAATTCAAACTCAAAGTAAAAAACACAACCTGATATATTCCGCAAGCACACGGTTCATAGCATAGTATTAAAGGTATCGATCCCACGAGGTAGGAGAGTAATCTAATCCTAAAATTTATGGCTAGAAAAACTATAAAACTAAAAATAAAAGATGCAAAAGAAATTAATGACGAGAATTGAGTTCAACCAATCAAGTCAAAAATTAAACACGAAAGTATTAACAAGTGAGCAATATGTAATCATAACAAAAATCAACCTAAGGAATTTATCGATTTATGAGAAATGGGATTTTACCTTTCATTAATGCTAACCTAGTTGATTATGTGTCAATGGAGTGTCAATTCTAGACTATCCTAGGGTTGATTACTCTCTCAAGTTATAACCATTAAACACTAAATTATAATCCTTATTTAGATTATGGAATTTCCAAACTCTGAATTCACAAATTATCTAAGATTCTAATTTAATCTAAAGCACTCTAATAAACTATTAGAACAACACATGGGTTCTCTCTTCACACATTTACCAATACGATTTGTCATGATTTCTATTAAATCACCTAACTCTATTTAATATAATTTAATCATTTTTCGTTCGGTTCACGCTCTCAGTCTATCACTAAATTATACAAGAATGCAAACAAGTCACGACATTCATCCAATAAACACAATCGACTAAATTATCATTAAATCAAAAATAAATCCCAAAGAAAAATTTAAATCGTCATCAATATTCCAAATCCTATCATCATACTATCCATCTTTATTCTATACATAAATAAATTCAAAACAAAAAGGAAATAATGAGTTAGAATAGGTGATAGAGGACAGTGACATCGAGAAAGCTCCTGATCTGGGAAGCACATCTAGTCATCTTCTTCTTTCTCTTCCTTCTTATTCTTCCTCTCTCTCGCTATTCTCTCTTTAGGGTTTCAATTGTCACTGATGCAGAAGCTCCTTTATGCTCCTCTTAATGTTCTTTAAATAGTCTTTTATGTTTTGGGTAACCCTAGGGTCTTTTTGGGGTCAAAAATGTCCCTCGAAATATTAAGTTCTTAAATGGCTACGCATCCATCGTACGTAGGCCAAGTCTGTGGCCCTGCAAGCCATAATCATAGCCCACATCTGAGCCTTATGTCATAACCATACTCGTAGGCCGTTGTTTCGGCCTGAATGTCTTCTGAAACTCATTCTCTCTTCGATACTGACCCTAAAATACTAACAAACATGTTAAGGTACGTCAAAAACATAATATTTAAGCTCAAAAGATTATACTAATTCATAAAACCCTTAAAACATAAATAATTAACAAACTAACACAATTCCAATCTTAACACATACTAAATGATCAATTAATGGCTAAACACATATCAAATTATGGCCTAAAATATGATGCAATTTACATTAATCAATTAGGTTGGGTTAATGGGAGTTAAGCAATCCAATAGACCATATAATTAATCAAATCGGTTATTATACAGAGAGAAATCTAGTGTAAGACCCAATTTTTTTAGAAAGCTTAAGAACTGATTAGGTTTAAAGTTATTCATAATTGAGAAATTACATGTTCAATATTTAACCTAGTTTGGGACTATTAATTAGAGTTTGTGATTATAACTTGAGAGAGAGTAATCCTTCCTTTGATAGTCTAGAACTGACACCTCATTAACACTTAAATGACTAGGTTGGCATTAATGATAGGAAAAAAAAACTTTCTCATAATTTGGAACTTCTTTTTGTGTAATTTCTCATTATGAATTTGGTATAGATCAATTTAATTTCTTTTCGTGTTAATTTAGAAATTAGTTTTCTGTCAATTACCTTCACGTGTTTACTTTTCTATCTACTTTTTATTTTCATTTTTATAATTCTTAGGGCCTTTGATAACTTAGAATTGAATTAATTCATCACTCCTCAAGGGATCGACACCTTATATACTACACTCATGACCTGTGCACTTATAGTATTTTAAAGGCTTATAAATTGTAAAAACTTGCCCATCAACATCTACCATAATCGTGGCACCATATTCTATAATTGTGACATAAAGCAAAATTGAGTGCCACTACCATGATAGTGGCCTGTGTAATAGTAGACGCAGACCAACTTCAAGCATGGGACTTTTTCAGGGATATTTCAGACTTTTGAGCTTGAGAAAACTCTAGGGTTTACCTAAAATGAAAAATATATAAAAAGAAAAGAACGAAGACTAAAAGGGAGCTCCATTTTCTGCCATTTTTGGAAAGATCGAAGGAGAGAGGAAGAAGAAGAGAGAAGGAGAAGAAAGGAAGAAGGAGAAGGGTTGCAGTACTGCTACCTTCTCGATCTATTCCGACCCTTCCAAGTGATAGTTCATTTCATCTTTATTGCTCTTTCTTTTGAATGTATAAGATGGATTTAATAGTGATGGATTTGGGTTTGATTATGATATTTTAAACTTCTTTATGTATTTGTTCTTGAATCAATGTTAATGTGATTTCTTTTGTTGTTAACACATTTAGTGTTGTGATTATTTGTTGTATTTGCATGCTTTGGCAACAAATCGAAAGAGGGAACTGATAGCAAAATGATTAGATTGGGTAATGAGAGTTAAACAATCTAATAGATCATGTAAATAATCAAAATGGGAATTTAGATAAAGAGAGATCTCGTGTAAAGACCTAGTAGTCTATTAGAGGGCATAAAATCTTATTGGATTTGTGATTTTTTGTTAATTGAGAGATTGCAAATTCCACAATTCAATTAGGGGTTATGATTTAGGGTTTAATGATTATAACTCAAGAGAGAGTAATCCAATCTTCAAAAGTCTAGGATCGATACCATATTAACTCAAAAGTAATGATGTTAGCATTTGGTGATAGGATAAATCCCCCTTCTTATAATCGACTAATCTTCTTTGTGTGATTTCCATTGATAATTTGATGGTGCTTAATATGTTTGTTTCTGTGTTAATTTTACATTTTAGTTCCAATCAATCATCTTCATGTGTTTACTTTTCTTTTTAGATTTTAGTTCATTTTAATAATTCTTTAGTCCTTAGGAAACCTAGAATTAGATTAATTCGACAACTCCATAAGAGATCGACACCTCACATGTAATAATTGGTCCACAAAACTACTAAGGATTAGAGTGTTAGAATATTGAGTCACATGAGTTACTTCATTATAGAATTAATTTGGTGCATTTAGGCAATGATTTTATATTTTCATTCACATGCATAATATTGGAATACACACATAAATTATGATTTAAAAAAAATACAAAGGTTTTATGTACACTTAATTGACATGTTCTAGGGTATGAAAGTTTCAAAATGATTGTGATAAGATTGTGCATTTCTAATGTCTTGTATTTTGGTTTACTAATAAAAGAATTGATGGATTACAATTAGTAATTTGGAGTTAATTCTCATGATTGGAAGATTGATGAATTAATATGTACATTTAGCCTAGGAAAAATTTCAAGTGGCAAGACAAGTTGACATGTGAACATTTAGGATGACTAAGCCTGTCAAATGAGTGATAAATGGCTTAGAGAATTAAGTGGCAAATGGCTTTGGAATTAAGTGACATCTGGCAGCCAAAAAGTAGCACATGTAGCTTACTTAATTACATGACAAGTTTCTTTAAAGAAAGACTACTCATTTCACACCATATATATAGAAATCATGGTCATTTTCCTTACCTTTGAAATTTCAGCTGTTGTATACTCTCTCCTTGTTCTCCCTCTCATTTCTAAAACCTTCATCTCACCCACATCCTTGAATTTCAGGCTTATTTTTGTTCATCACCACCCTAAAACCATGAAAAATCCTTCATAAAGAGAGTTAGAGAGACTGAACGTTGATACATATGTTGTTGTCAAAAATTTGTCTTCATTTTCTGGTCATGGCCGAATCCATCATACTCCTTCAATGTTCTTGAATTGTTCTTGCATGTGAGGCTAACCAAGCTTGACACTTGACGTGGCATTCAAGCTAATCAAGTAAGTGAAATACTGACCTATTATGGTATATGTTAGCTGATTTTTATTATGGTTAATTAGGGATGGATTGAATGTGGTGTTGATACTAAAGATGTGCTAGAAAATGAAGAATGTGTAAGGCCCCAAATTATACCTTAGATGAAATGTTACATGCTCATAAAAGTGCATGTGTTATAGGTGCTAAAATTGTGCTATGATTTGAATGTGAATTTCATTTGTCTAGAATTTTAGTCTAATGGATTATATTTAATGATTTGGATTTAATTGATGCCATTAGAGATTAAGGTACTAAAATGTACATTTGGACTAGGAAAATTGTCAAGTGGTAAGTTAAGTTGGTACATGAAAAATTGGATGACTAAGCCTATGAGTTAGTGACATTTGGCATAGCTAATACAGTGAAATTTGGAAGCATTGGTTGAGTGACAAGTGGCCTAATTGAGTTATGGCATTTGGAAGCATGATAAGAAGACAAATGGCTCACTCTTATGTTTTCCATGTAGGTCACCCCATAGAAGGACATGTGTCCCTTCAAAGTTAGGACACCTTACAAAGTAAGAGCTAAAACACTCCAACTCATTTGATGTTTGCGCTACCTGTTCACTACTCTCACCACCGAAACCTCTTATTCCTCTAAACTTTTGTAATTTTTCTTGATTTTGGATCATCTACCCTTGGAATCTTTCTAAGTTTCTATATCAAGAAGTAGGTCCTGCTATTTTCTGTACTATTGTCTTATTAGTGGTGAAATTTACACCTTGATCTTAAATGTGTGTTGCTTTCTTGGAAAGGCTGGAATAGCTAGTTCGTTGGAGTTAACACTTGAAGTTGAAAAGGTAAGGGAATGCTAAACTTTATTGCATGCTACAATATGAATTATTTGATGCTTGAATTAGATAGAACATGTATTGAATTGATGATGAATTGAGGTCTGGAACATTATACTTGTTTGATAGCTTTTGCTTTAGATGATGATACCTAAGAGATCATGGATGGTAAGATGCTTAATGAATTATTTTTGGATTGGTTTGGACATGAATTTGATGAGGTATTGAAGCATAAATAAGTTAGAATTGAAGTGAAATTGATGGGCTTTAGTGAAGATGAATCGAATGGAAGAGAAGAAGTTAAGTTTTGGAAACAAACTAAAGGTTGTGGTGAGTGAACCTTTGGTTCACTCATCCCATGATCATGGGATTTATAAGGCACAGTCCCACAGTCGTGGTAAATGGTTAGGAAGGTGAGAAACTTGGTTTTTTCCATTTTTAAAACTATATAAGTTTAGACCTTGTTATTTAGTACATTAGGATTTAATTTGCCTTGTTTAAAGTGTGAAATGAATTTAAATTAAGGTTAGATTAATTGAGTAAAAGTTAATTTAGTTATGGATTGTTAATTGAGGTAATTACTTAAGGAATGTGTGGTTAGTTAATAATGTGTCTAATGTTGTAATGTATGATGTGTTCAAGGATGAATGTGTCCTTATAAACACAAATGTGTTTTAAAGGATTTATGTGATGTGAATTGAGTATGATTATTTGTGAATTGGAAATTTGTGTAATTATGTGTAATGTGTAAATACATAATGTATTTATTGGTACATTATTGCACATGTTTATGTTCATGAGTTATGTTAAGTGGTTGGATATGAAAGATTATGTTCAACTTGAAAAAAAAAAGAATAAAGGCATATATTATACACTACATCTTTTGCATGAGATTGTGAAATATGAAAATTTTATTTTAAAACTGCCAAGTAAATAGGCATGCCTAGAAGGGTCTACAACTGCTCCTGTAACTAGACACTAATGTGTCTTCTGCAACCAGAAACTAAGGTGTCTTCTATGCCAAACACTCTGCTGTCTTCGTATTTTAGGCATTTCTATGTCTTCTATTTTAGAGACTTAAGTCTCTTCTGTTTCAGATACCATACATGGATATCTTTTGTTCTGGTCCTATTACCCACTTCTGTAAAAAGGATTAGTAGACTTTTTTCTTGTATTCTGTTATAAGTTTAGCTTTGATATAATCAAGCTCTATTCTGAAACAACGAAGTTATGTTCTGATATAATTAGATACTATTTTCATATAGTCAAGTTCTGTTCTGATACTTTAAAATTCCATTATGTTATTATGGTATTATGTTCTGATACTTGTAATTTTTCCTCTGAGGCTAATATGTCCTATTCTGATAAGTTATATTCTATTATGAGATACATAATGTTTGGATTGCACTTTAATATGAACTGTTAAAGATTGTTTAAGACGTGATCTAATTCTGTATATGTGAATGTTAGATGATTGTTAGAAATAGTTTCCAATTTATATATTGTTTAGTTATTTCCTCACTAAGCTTTATGCTTAACATGGTAGTTTTGCCTCCATATAAGTTATAATAAGAAGGTTTAAAGACTAGGACAAAGACAACCACAATAGCCAAGGAGATTGTGTTTTGTTTTGGAAATGTTTATTTTTATTTATATTTGAATTTAATGTAATGAGACATATTGGAATTTGTATTTTGTTTGATGGTTTGTAATAACCTTAATACAGGTTGCATTTGGATTTAAGGCTTGTATATGATAAGTACCATGTGTATGTTATGTCCTAAATATGACCCAACCTATGAAATGAAATATAAGTTACTTGAGTTTCTAGAAATGCTTTAGCATGTTTTGGATTGTTTCATTACTGTTTTGTATGGCATCTACATAAACCCCTAGGAGGTATGTGGGTGTTAAATCGTTTGGTATCAGAGCATGGTTTAGGTAATTTTGGTTTAATTAGCACTTAACTATTGCTTACACTTGGATATAAGAGTTGTGTTTGGCTTAATACAGGTTGTCCCATATTTTGGTTTTAGATTTGAGTATAGAAAGATCTTATAAAGTCGTTGACGAGCTTGCAGAGAGTAATAATCCTACATGATCTCATCCATCTATATCAAGACCCTCTAGGGTCAATTAAGGTGAAGCTAAATATACTATGTTAAGTTATCACAAGATATCATTACATTATTACATCATACGACCACACTCAAAGCTTTGATTAATCAGTTGTGAAAGTGTGGAGTTAAGAAATTTACTGGAACATCTCTGGAAGAGTCTAAAAGGGCAAAATTCTAGTTAGAGAAGGTGAAAAAGGTGTTAGATGAAATTAGTTGTCCACTAGATTAGATGGTGTACTATTTTGTCTCTCTTCTTTAGGGAGCAGCCTATGAGTGGTGAAAGTTTGTTTTAAGGAACCCTCAATTACTAGAGCTTTTGACTTGGGAATTCTTTTCCCAAGAGTTTAAAGCCAAGTATGTGACATAAGCTTATAGAAAGGAGAAATGGAAGCAATTGTTAAACCTGAAATAGAGAAACCTGTATGTTGCTAAGTGAAATAGAGAGTTTAATTGACTTAACAAGTATGCACCTGAACCCGTACCTACTGAGGAGTTCTAGTGTCATCAGTTTAAAGATGGTTTAAATGATTTGGTCAAAGAGCATCTGGCAGCATTTACTCTTTTCCAGCAAGTGACCTATCATCAGTTGGTACAAGTTGCTATTAAAATAAAGAAGCATGAGATGGTTAGAAGAGAAAGGGTGAAACAAAGGGGCTTTGCTAGAGAAGGTCATTCTTTGGGTAAACAAAGTCGTGAAGATGCCTCCATTGCACTAGAATTTACTCAGAGATTAGTAGCTAAGGGAAGGCGACAAAACTTTCCCTCATCAAATGCTTTTATTAGGGGTTCCTCTATAGGCCAAAGTTCTGGTATTCCAAAGTTCCCTCATTGCTCTAAATATCATTGGGCTACTTACTAAAAGGCTACAGGTGAATGTTTTCGATGTGGCGGTATTAATCATTTCATAACAAGTTTCCCTATGAGATAGATTCAAACATCATAAGCTAGTACGGAGGTCCCTCATGCACTTGCTAGAAATAGAGGACATGGTAGAGGTCATGGAGGATCTAATCAGTTCAAGTCTACTTCGATTATTATTTTAGAGACTGTTGATCAACCTGCAATACCTTGTGCTTTGACACGAGCTTATGCTTTGAAAGCTCGTAAGGATCAGGATGAACTTGAAATCATTGCAGGTACTATTTCTCTCTTTGGTTCTGAAATGCGTGCTTTCATTAATCCTGGATCCACTCATTCTTATATTTGTGTTAAAGAAATTTCTGATAAAGTGATGCTTGTAGATAAGTTAGAGTATGAATATTCATATAACCAGTCCTTTAGGTAGTAGTGTGTTGGTTAATCATATTTATAGAAACTGTCCTATTATAATCCAAGGAAGTGAGTATGTAGCATATCTAATTAAATTACCTTTTTGTGAATTAGATTTGATTTTGGGTATGGATTGGTTGTCCAAGAATCAGGCAATGGTTGACTGTAATGCTAAGATGTTTATGCTTAGGAAGCCTAATCAACCTGAAATGATATTGTATGGTATCTGCACTAGTTCTCTGGCTAATGTGATATCAGCTATGAAAGCTCGAAGGTGCCTTAGCAAGGGGTGTGAAGCTTTTCTAACTTTTGTGATTGATTCTAAGAAGGAGAGTGTGAAACTGCAAGATATTCTAGTGGTGAATGAATTTCCATATGTGTTTTCTAAAGAGCTACCCAGACTCCCTCCTGAAAGAGAAGTGGAGTTGTCTATTAAAGTTATGTCTGGCACTATTCCTATATCTAGACCACCGTATAAAATGAATCCTATTAAATTGAAGGAGTTAAAGATGCAGTTGCAAGAGCTATTGAATAAGGGATTCATACAACCCAATATCTCAGCTTAAGGAGCACCGGTTCTATTTATTAAGAAGAAGGATGGTACTTTATGAATGTTCATCAATTACAGGCAACTGAATAGAGTCACAGTGAAAAATAAGTACTCGTTGCTAAGGATAGAAGATTTGTTTGATCAATTGAAAGATGTATGAGTATTTTCAAAGATAGATCTATCATCAGGATACTATCAACTTTAGGTAAAGGATGTGGATGTTCCGAAGACTACATTCAGGACCCGTTATGGACAAATGAATTCTTGGTAATGTTATTCGAGTTAACTAATGCTCTAGATGCATTCATGGATCTGATGAATAGAGTGTATAGGCCATATTTAGATTAATTTGTAGTGGTGTTTATAGACGATATCCTAGTCTATTCCAAGAATGAGCATGATCATGTTGAGCATCTACAGGTTGTGTTACAAACCCTATGGGAAAAGAAGTTGTATGCTAAGCTAAGTAAGTATGATCTTTGGCTTCGGGAGGTATTTTTTCTAGGACATATTATTTCTTCTCAAGAGATTAGAGTTGATCCTAGTAAGATTGAAGCAATTGTTAATTGGAAGCCACCACAGAGTGTGACAGAAGTGAGAAGTTTTCTTAGTTTAGCGGGTTACTATTGTTAGTTTATGAAGAGGTTTTCAGTGATAACATCCCTTTTGACTAAATTGCTATGGAAAGGGGTAAAGTATGAATGATATGATAAATTTAAAACTAGCTTTGATCAACCAAAAAGAATTCTTACTGAAGCTCCTGTGTTGGCTCAATCCACTTCTGGTAAGGAATATGATATGTTTAGTGATGCATCTAGAAATGGTTTAGGCTATGTTTTGATGCATGATGGAAAGGTAGTTGTATATGCCTCTAGGCAACTAAAGTATCACAAATAGAACTACCCTACACATGATCTTGAACTTGCAGCAGTAGTGTTTGCTTTGAAAATTTGGCGACACTACTTGTATGGTGAAGAGTATGGGATTTTTACTGATCATAAAAGTTTGAAGTACCTGCTTACCCAAAAGGAACTTAATATAAGACAACAATATTAGTTAGAACTGTTTAAATATTATGATTACATTGAGGATTACCATCTAGGTAAGGATAATGTCGTGGTTGGTGCCTTGAGTCGAAAGACTATTTTAGAATTATCAGTGCAACAAAGTGAAAGGAGACTTGCATCTAATGGAGCTTTAATAGCTCAGTTGAAAGCTAGGCCTACCTTGAGACAAGAAATTTGTGATGCCCAGAAAGTTGATGATAAGTTGTAACTTGTCTTAGCAACTTGAGAAGGCAAACAACCTGACTTTTATGTGAAAAGAGATGGTGATCTATATTATAAAGATCGATTGTGTGTGCTAGCTAAGGATAAATTGAAGAGAAAGTTATTGTTTGAG
>JANSVA010427850.1:0-19571 GCA_025504915.1 Erythroxylum reticulatum | reverse complement strand
GTCAAAAGTTATGATTGAAACATCGTTAGAAGGTCATTCTAGCGATCAAAATCCTAACGTAGGCTTTGGGAGTTTTTTTCTCTTGAGTTCTAGCTCAGAAAATTTTGCAATTGCTCCCAAAAAATCTACAAATGAGTCAAGAACGTAAGTATGAAATTTTAGAATTTTTGGCTAAAAAAATCTCGAGATTAAAATTCTACAATGATTAAGTCTACTACAAACCCAAAAATAGTGCAATTCGAGTCTATTTATTTCATTTATACATTTTACATGAAACTTGAATAATGCCAAAACATGATAAATAAGTTATAGATGAATGTAAAATGAACATAAATGACTTTGAATTAAGACCTAAAGATATATGAAAATATGAGTGTATCACAAGCCAGTAATAGATGCACACTAAAACGTAGCGTATGATGGACAAGAAACGACAACGTATGCAACAGTGAGGAGAGACCAAACATGCTAGCAAAGTGGGAAACAAGGAGCAAAATGGCAACAAATGGACAAGATGGCCAAGAAAAATGACAGCGTACAGAAGTAGCAGAGGGTTAAGAGAGGCGTGAATAGTATGGATGACCTAACATATTAATTTTGTCAAATTAGTGAATAGGGAAAGAGAATAAAGAGCTTGTGGTAGAAACAAAAGGAGATGTGAATAATGGAGATCGACCATAATGTTTATTTTTCAGATCAATGAACAGTAGAGAGAAGAGAGCTTTGTGAGAGTGAGGAGGAGCTGCTAAGGGTTTCAGTTAGGGATAATTTTCATGGGGCTAAAGTATTTTCTTGAGAGACCCATAGAGGGCTAGATGTCTCGACACCGGTTTAGAGGTGACATTGATTCCGATGACTTGGGTTAAGTGTATTTTACTATTTTTGATGTTTCTTTCTCTCATTAGAAATTGATTGTGTTATCCTAGGCGTATAGATTTGGGTTATGTATGGATAATCAAATTTTTGTTATTGTTTGGTTATTTGTGTATGAACTCATTGGGTATTGTAAAAATATGATTTGAATGCATTCATTGAATCGTTTATTTGCAAACCCATTGCCTAAATTTTGATATAATTCGTAATTGTTATGTTGAAATTCATATGTAGCAACCAATGATTCATTGTTGCCTTGATTAATTGGTTTCGTCATTCATAATGCTACTATTTATTATATGGTTAGGTTTAATTAATGATCGTATCTTGATTAAACAAAACCTAAGGGAAAACTTGAGTTAATTATTAAACTATGATCAATAGTTTCTCTGAGAGATTTAAGAACAACAAACTAAGTAAATATGTTTAGTTAGGGTGTGGGCCGATATTGAACCAAAGAACTGGGTTCCTATCAAATCCGTCCTTTTATCATTTTTCTCATGTTTTCTTTAATTTTTTTTTTATTAGGTTAGTTTTATTTTATTTTCTTATTCAAAAATCCAAACCCCCTATTTTTCCTAAACATTAATTAATTTCATTTCAATAACTTTTCACACACACTTTGTGGGATCGACCTAAACTCACCATTACTATAGCAGTAGGTCAAGTTATTTTATTTTAACTAGCATTACAACACGCTGTCAAATACATACCCGAAAAGTCAACTGAGCATGCATTTAAACCTCACACATATACATTTGCATGATTATATATTCATATGATTAAACAAATTAGTGATTTGTGAACTATGTGTGTATTATATAACGATAAATACACAAAGTGATCGTCAACATCCAGACATTGTCAGAGCATCGAGGCAATATCTTTTTTGGAATGTACTATGAGTAAACTTAGATGTGTAAATTCATTTATATATTCTTTTATATGAATTGTATGTTTATTATGGAACATGTGTACAATTGATTGACAAATGTTGGACTTAGATCTGAGGAACTTGATATGGCATGAGTATACAAAAATGAAAGAAATGAAAACATAGCATATGAAATGATGTATCTCATCACATTGAAATGCATGATCAAATAAAGGTGTTGTGACCAAAGTGGCTAATGTGCAGAAAAGATCTTTGAGCTTAGGATTATGAAAAAGAGCCTCAGGCTTAGAAAACATAGACTCGATATCCATAATGGATATGGCCCAGTAATGATCTCGGTATCCACAATAGATATAGGACAGTAAATTGGGTTGATAGGCAAAATGAGAATGGAAACATATGGGCATTTCCATATACATCCCTACATGTATCAAATGATTAAATTGAAATGAATTATTGAATTGTTTTGAAATAGTGAATTACAGTTGATGTTAATGGAGGATTAATTTTGATATGCAATGCTAGCTTACATGATATGCTTATGGAAGTATGATAAGCTTTAATATACTCATTTTTTTAATCTTACTTAAGTGAATACATCGATGATGATTCACTCGCTAAGTTCACAAACTCATCAAAATTGCAATATTGTTTTTCAGGTTCAAGGGAGTTTTAGCTACTAAGGTGATATAGTAGAAGTCTAGTACTTGCATTTTTGGGATAAGAATGGCTCAAAGGTCTGATCAACTCAATATGAGGAGTCTAGTTTGAGTCTTGTGTATTAGCATCCCATTTCATGTTATATATTTAGTAATGAGATTAAAATACAAAAAATGTTGTGTAATGTATATGTGGATTTCGAATTGTAATGAGACATGTGACTTTTATGTTTGTGAATGAAATGGAAAGGATTGAACAATTAGAATGGTTATGATATGTTTGATGCCTTTAATGAGTTAGTTTTATTATCTTAATGTACCATTTCATATATTATGTTCTCGAATATCCTCTGGTATGTTCAAGCTTATGCTCTATACAAGTGGTATGTTACAATACTAGTGGGACTTTCACAATAGTTCTGGTCACAACTTACTAATGCAGCAGCCGGAGTTAGTCGTATGGTCTAATGTCATCTACAAACAAGTTTTGAGTCCCAAAGCTGCAGTATCCTCATGGCTAGTGATAAAGAACAGACTAAGAACCAAAGATAGGTGGTTTGGTAGGTTTGATCCTATATGTGTATTATGCAAACAATTTAATGAAAACAAAGTGGTTTGGTAGGTTTGATTCTATATATGTATTATGCAAACAATTGAATGAAAACAAAGACCACTTGTTCTTTGAATGTAGCTATAACAAATCAGTGTGGAGTCAAATTTTGAATATGTAACAACTTCCAAACTTCATCTTTATATGGAATGAGATGCTGAGTACAATCATTAGGTGCACCAAAGCTAGTCAAAGGAATAACATTCTTATCAAGACTTTATTTCATATGGTAATTTATTCCATTTGGCGAGAAAGGAATAGAAGATTAAATAAGAATAAGGAACAACAAAAATATGAACTTACTGAGCAAATTTTCAACATGACTAAAGCGGTTATGATTGCCAGTGAGAATCAATACATAGTTAGCAAGAACTTAGAGCAAATTGGTTACTTTGATGTAATTTTTTTGTATTTTGATGTACATCTTGATTAGTATAGCCTCTCTTCACTCTAATTATATAATCTTTATCTAGGAACGTGTAATAGATTTTTCTATAATATAATCTATTATATTTTATTTTTAAACAAAGATCGATATGATGGATGAATGAATGAAAGTTTAAGAGGAGAGTTACTTTGAAGAAAAAAATATGAAGAAGCTAAGACGAAGGAAAAAGTGAAGAAAAAGGACGAAGGAGAGATGGAGAAGTCAGGTGCTCCAACGCATCAAGAAATCCTGTTGAGAACTAAAGCATCTTACCATCCTCTATTGAAAAGCAACCAACTTTAAAGTTAAAGCCTTTACTTACACACCTAAGGTATATTTTTCTAAGTGAGGGCTAAACTCTACCCATCATTATTTCCAACCAAATAAATGAGGAATAAGAGAGTAAGGTGTGAAACTCATTAAAAAGTGAATGAAGGCCATAAGATGGTAGCTATCTGATAAACGAGGTATAATTTCAAATGTTGTTATGCATAGGATCAACCTCAAAGAAGGAACTAGAGCAATAAGGATATGTCAATGAAGGCTAAACCCTTATATGAAGCAAATGGTTAGGAAGGAAGTAATAAAGTATCTAGATGCTGGTACCATCCACTCAATATCAGGTAATGAATTAGTTAGCCTGGTACAATGTGTACCGAAGAAAGAAGGACTGATTGTAATGGAGAGTGAAAGTTGAGAATTTTAAGGGCAATATTCAAGGAATTGCTTGTGAAAAAGAATTTGAGGAGGAGCTCGAGGTAGAAAAAGCTATATCTTTTAGTTCGAAGGTAAATACCGAGTTCCATTTTTGTTGTTGAGAATGACTCGTTACTTTTTCCTAGCAGGTTAAAGGAATTAAACGAGGAAGAAAATGGTGAAGAGACATTTGAGATCTTTCTAGAGTGCATGAAGTCAGTAAAGATTAAGAGTCTGAGGATAGGGAAGACATTGAATGGGAATGATTATCAACTGAGGTCCTATCCTGAACAACCGTACATGGAGGAACCACATGTGCCACTAGAAGATCATAATTTTATCACATAAGGAGAATTATGGATTCAAGCTAGCGATCCTAAACAAAGGCGCTTCTTAGGAGACAACCTAAGGGAAGTAAATTTCTTTTCCTTTAAAATTTTTACATTGATTATTTTCATTCCATTCTTCTTTCTTCGATCTCTACACATCGAGACACTTTAGGACGCAAATAAAGAGAAAGAAGGGAAGATGAGAATAGAAAAAAAAAAGGGACTCGGTGAAGAATAGAGAAACATAGCATAGAGTTAGAAGCAGAACAAGCTTAAGCAGAAGGTGAAAGCCAATGTGGAAGTTTGAGAGGGGCAAAAGACCACTGCCTTCCCACTCACTCGATCCTTGTTTTCTTATTCTATTTTTCATTTGCTGCTTAGTTTTTTGTTTATTTCCTTAACTTATTACTTGTTAACATAATTGACTGTTGTTTTTTTTCTTTTCATAATTTATTTAGTATTCACTGTTTTATTACTTTAACATTTTTGTTGACAATAACATGGGACTAAAGTTTATAAAGATGATGAATTGTGTTTATGCTATGATGGGCTGATCTCTTTTTCTTGAGGATTAATGTAGCTATTTTAGTCAAATATGCATGATTGAGGGATTGTGTTGTTATCTTATGTTTGTTATAGTTTTTAAACTAAATGGAAGTAATAATATGACCAAACTTTGCATCATTTTAATATTAAACAAAGGATAAAGAGCAAAAGTTTAATATGGAACTAGAAACTATAGACGCATAGGTTATGAATTAGAAATTTATTAAATGGTAATCAGTAGTCAATTTTTTATAATTATTTCAGATAATAACTTTTCGAATGCGAAAGCCAGATTTATTCTATCATTTGAGTTGATCTTAGAATCCGACTATTGATTTTAGTAAGACAATTAACAAATCTTTTCCATTAATCATGCATATGAGATTAAATTAAATTAATTCTAAAGAGTCTTTCATTTCGATTAATCTATTTGTCTTTGCTTCTGGTTCAACTGTTTACTTTTTATACTAATTTGTGAATTTTCTTTTAAAGCCTTCACTTAACAATTGGGATAGAACGTTTAGGATTTCCTTTATTTTTGTTTTTGGTCAAAATTAATTTAAGTGAACCAATTTCACCTCCCTGGAAGACGACCTTGGGTAGTCACTACAACTACCTCGTATACTTACGAGTAGGATGACCTAGGTAATTTTTAGAACTTTTTGGGAAACACCTTTATCACCATATTTATTTACAATTTTAGTGGAAATCCTAAAAAAAATCATCAAAACTAACACTTTGGGGAATCCAAATTTTTCCTAGCATAAAAAATGTGAGATATTACAACTTACTCATCTCAATTTTACTAATGATCTAATGATATTTCATGCTACATATCAGATGCCATTATCAATTTTGCATAAATCTTTCAAGGATTTTTGTAGAATTTTTGGATTGAAAGTTAATCTCTTAGAAAGAAATATTTGTTTTTCTTTAGATGTTTCTAATTCTAAAGGTTTGAATGATATATTTAGATTGAACATCCAAAAGTCTTTCCTTCAAATATTTGGGGATACCTATTTGGTCCAAGAAACTGAAGTATCATGATTGTTTAATGTTGTTAGAGAGATATAAAAGCAAGATTAATTCTTGTCAAAACATATTTCTTCCTTAAGTAAGGAGAGCTCAACCAATTATATCAATTCTAAACAACCTGCATTTCCATTGAAGCTCACACCTAGTTCTTTCAAAGAAAATCATTAAGGACAATAAAAAGTATTTTATATGTTACAATTTCATCATATAATAAATAATTATTACATCAAAACATCAATTGAAAAGAATAATAAATATCATTATTACAATTTATAACAAGAGATCGTGAAACCTGAAACAAAAACGTTTACAATTTATATTGAATATATAGAAGTTAACATATACATCAAATATAAGTGAAATTAAAAGAAGAGAAGAAAAAAACCTGCAAACATCATTCAATCGAAAACTTGCTCAAATTGTATTGACATTAATTCTCATTTGGTATAAAATTCTCATCATTGAAAGGAGCCTTATCATCACTATCATTCAAATTAGTTCCACAAAATGACATGTTAATACTTTTCCATCCAAGATTATCTTCTAAGTCACTCTCATCTATCAAACCTGATTTCTCAACAACCAAATCTGTCAAAAGATTGATATAATGAAGACAATTTGGATCTACAAAATATAAAACTGATTTCTCAAAAACTAAATCCATCAAAAGATCGATATAATCAAGAAAATTGGATCTGCAAAACTATTTTTTCTATGAAGAGGCCAAGTAAATAGTAAATTTAAATTGTTAAGAAATTCCAAGAACTTATATCCAACTAAATAATGATAATAACATACCTTTCCTAAAGCTTAAAGTTGTATCGAGCAAAGACTAATTTGGGCAATCTTTTGTGCTCCATACTAAAACATAATTGGAATTGATGAATTTAAATGTTTTTCAATTCCTTTCACACCTTATTACACTGACACATTAACTTAGAATTGGAATTGTAAACCTTTGCAATTTTAGAATATCGCTTTTGAAAAGGGCAATAATTATTGTAATAGTTAATAGTATTCTCATATTAACTTAAGTTTTCTTTGTAAAAATTGGTCTAAACTAGATAATAGGATTCAAAAATGTACCAGCTACAAACAACAGAGAGTAAAATTGCCTTTCCCATCTCTCATTGATGACTGCTAGTTATAGTGTGCATAAAGAAGGCCTATTTTCATATTGGCCTTAATTACTTCCTATGCCCTCTTTATGACATAAAAAAAAACATCATCACTATCAGCTAGATGAGGTACCTTTACCAAAGGCTCACAAACTTAGGTGAAAAATTGACATTGGGACCAAAGATCATTATCTTCATGTATCATTCTAGAAGCCTCTAATCCAATATTATACTTAGCATACTGAGATGCAACCCACTTATCACTTGTAAATATTTGTCTCAACCATGATTTCATTATAATAAAACATTATAGTGATAAGAATTTATTTTCAAATCTTATAACAATAAGAGGACATAAATTATTACCATCTGTGAAAATTATTTCTCATTAAATTCAAGACCCATACATGATTGTACATGAACTAGGTCACCTTTTTTGCATTCTGTACAATCTAATCAATAATAGGAAAATATCTAGCATCTCTTATATTTTCGAACATCAAGTCAATGCAATATGGAATATAAAGATTCCAATAAAAAGAATTATATCTAGTTTGTAATGTTCTTCCAGCTACTTTATAAGTGGAATCATTATCAGTAATGAATTAAACAATATTTTATATTCCAACTTCATTAACAACTTCATCTAATATCTGAAATAGAGTATTAGCATTTCTAACAAGGTTAGAAGCATCAATAGACTTCAAAACCATTATTCCCTTAGGATAATAAACCAAAAAATTAATAATAGGTTCCTATCTTCTATTTTTCCAACCATCACACATGATTGAAAGTCATTTTTCTTTTTTTCCAAATAACTTTTTATTTGGTAAACAAAGCTACTCAGAAGTTAACCTCTACAGTTATCAATTGAAGGAGCTTTTGTCTTGGATCGTAAGAGGCAATAACATCTACCATAGGCTAATAATAATATGTTTAGGTAAAATTAAATGGTATACCTAAATCATAAAGCCATCTACCCTTTGTCATATCCGTATTATAAGCTGCTTATTTAGATTATAAGCCACTATGGATTGAAGGTTGAGCTCCAAGAGTTGTTCGTGGTGGAAAAAATTTTGAAATATGTCTTTTTCTTTTCTTAACATTTGGTGTAATATTCTCTTCTTGTTGGGTAGGAATACTACCACCTTCAACATTCCCGCTATCATCCTAACCACCATCAAAAGAACTTCTACTACTAATTTCATTATTCAATCTTTGCATTCTATCTTTCTCAAGCTAATACTCTTTAAGCAAAGTCTTCATTTTCTATTTTTACATCATGACTTATTTTTTTATAGGGCTCCACATAACCTTAGACCCTAGCTAAATGCTTTTTTAATCTGGTAATTCCTCCACCTTTCAAATGCTTATTATAAAACAAATAAATGGTATGGCTTATTATAAAACAAATAAATGGTATGGCTTTTCATTCTAGGAACCAATCTAGCATAAACCAAAGTTAGATCATTGAATCTTATTAAAGTGGTTGAATTATCAGAAGTACTTAAATTTCCTTCCATTTATTTATAAAAATAAATGAAGGCATATATCAACATTAACTTAATAACTTTATACAAAATAAAGTTTTGTAAAAAATTAAAGAAATAAATCAATAATAGTTTCTCAATAACTTATGTTTCTTTCTAAACCCAAACATCAACTATATATATTGATTAATACACTTCCATAACTACAACCAATTTTGTTTGATTACATAAGATCAAAACTATAAACTATTTTATGTAATTATATAATTTAAATTAAAGTTAACTATAACTTATTTTGTATGATTATATACTACAATCATAAACTTACAAGTCACAAATATAACTTATTTTGTGCTATTACATAATTAAAAAATAAAGTCAAATCTATAACTCAATTTTTTTAGTCACATAATTTAACCATAAATTACAAATATAACTGATTTTGTGTGATCATATAATTTAAACATAAACTCACAAGTCACAATTATAACATATTCAGTATAATTATGTGATTGAACAATAAACTCTTAACTATAACTTATTTTGTATAATTATTAATTAGTTGATTAAATAATCCAATCACAAATATAAACTCATAACTATAATTCAGTTTGTATGATTACTAATCATATAATTCAACTACAAATTAACTAATCCTTTTTTATGATTAAAAATTCAATTTATAATATATAACCTAATTTATAATAAAGACTAACCTTTCATTCAACTTTCAATATATCTCAATCTCAAATTTTAGATGAGAAAAACCTCAAATTCATAATTCAATTCTAATTTTCACTTCAAACAATAAATGAATAGCCTCAAACTAAAATCCATAATCCTATTCAAAATTCTAGTTCTCAATCATCATAGAAAGTCAAAAACACAACCAAATCTAATTTCCAAATGAAAACCATGATAATTTTTATAAATAAAACAAATTAAAACTTCCATTTCACTATTCCATAATTACAAATTAACAATTCACAATTAGCAAGCCATCCATGATAGATGATACACCACATCTATAAGTCCTTAAGCCTACATCCTAAGAAATCATTCAAATTCACGTGTGTGCATGTTGTTTCGCAATTCATACATACACTAGCAAAATGCAACCTTGGCTTAAGCTCACAAGTGATAAGTCATAAGTCATAAAACTTTAGAAAAAAATATAACATAAGAGGGTGATGACTGGCCATGACAGGCAATGATGATGCGACTAGTTGATGTGATTGGCGAGTGGCTACTAGCTAGTGTGACGTTATGATTAAAGAATGGCAATGGTTGGTGTGACTAGTGACTTACGGAAACTAGTAAAGAAGAAGAGCTGACAAGCTTCGAGTTGTGATGAAGAGAGGGGTGTTAGGGTCTTCTAGGAAACAATTTTTGTGGGCTTATATATTTTTTTGCATTTCAGTCCTCTAACTTTTTAAAATTCAAGATTCCAACTAGTTCTAATGTTTCAAATATCGACCAATACAAAATGCTCCAATTTTGTAACTTTTTCAGTTAGTACAATACAAAATCCTGAACATTGATTATATATTAAAAGAAAGGACTGTCAGATGATTCTAAGGATAAGAAAAAACAAAGGAACGAGTACTAAAATGGTAAAGAAACAGTTTGTAGTCAACCAAATACATGTACTTTACAGTTTGGAACTAGTACTAAATTGGAACTTATAAGAAGATAATAGCAAACTTGAAATCCAAAATAATTGTTATACTCAAATATTATGGATTCGTCTCATATAATTGGTTATAATAGGAGCTCTTGCTAGCTTCTTTGTCCTTACTTAAAGGGATGTACTACACGCTATATCGCTTCTACTTGCAAATGAAATATATTCTTTAATTTCCAGAAAATGATCAAAGTTAAATTGGCATTTAGTTAACCTAATGCTCTAACTTAGAATTTTTCAAATAATTCAAAGCTTTTCAAAGTATTAATCCATCACTATGATACATAATGTTGCCTTTGCATTAAAAATTAACTGTTTACACAATTTTCTTTTTCTAAGATAAAGAGAAATCATAACTCACATTTAAAGTAATTATATATGTATTAAAGTAAAAATAGAGAGGTTCTAGCTTTTGTCACATAAGAATAGTTTATGTGTAAGTTTCTGAGTAAAATATATTTTTATTATCATGTATGAATTTAATTTAAAATGAAATGAAGTTATAGAAGTTCCTACGATTCTAAAATTTATTATATATTAAATGAAGGTTGATAATTTAATTTACATCTTTAAGAATATTTAACGTATCAAGTCGTAACATTACATAAAATAACTAAACCTACAAATATAGTGGTGGCAAGTTTGGGTCAATCCTACAGAGATTAATTCCAATTACTTTCCCAAATTATACATATATGTAAAACAAAGGGGTTTAGTTCATTACAAATTAGAAAACAAGTAAATATGAATATATAAAATAAACTCAAATTAAACAATGGCAAAGTGATAGAATTGATTAATGGTTTGAAATCTGGTTCTTTGATTTCAACTCGGCCTACACACAATTTCACACACATCATTGCATTATCATCTTCCTACCTCTCTTTAAACTATTGATCGTGAATTAACAACAAGCTCTGTTAATCACGTTTTTTCCTTAAGTTGAAGGTAATCAAGAAGAGCTAGTTAATTAACCCTAACTATCGGGAACCTAGAACAAGCTCTCTAAGTTTATCCTTATAACTGCATTACAAGTGAGAAAAATTGATTAATCTAATCAATAATCACATAAGCCCAGATTACTTAACTTATAATACATTATCCTTAAGGATTTAATATCGTTAGTTGCTATATACGACTTCCAACATGACTATTACATATTGCATTCAAGTTCTAGCAATGAGTTTTCATGAAAAACGATTTAATAGAGCATTAAAATCATTCTCATACTATACTGAATCAATACATACAAGATAATGTAAACAATATAAAAAGAGGGAAAGGAAACAATACACAATGACGATACGCTTAAATGGGCTTCTCGTCATTCACTTCACCTCCAAACCGACATCGAAAAGGCTAGCTCTCCATCTTCTCTATCAATCTCCAAGAAAGACCCATGAATAGCCTTTGATATGTGAAAAACTGAAGAGAAAAGAAGAAAATCACGTCTGTTTCCAAGAATAATGTCCTTTGTCATAACTTAATGCTTTTATAGTAAAAAATTTGGCAACATGAGGGACAGTTGGCCATTTCATATGTCAAGCCTGTGAAAATAGTGTCATGCCTATGACATTTTTTCATGGGCATGACACTGGCCTCATGACCATGGCAAATTTTTCATGGCTGTGAGACACCTCCACAGCCTTGACACTTGCATCTTTCCATTTCTTTTGGTATTTTCTTGCTTCCTCTTCATTCTAACCCTTCTCCTTTTTGCTTCATGAAGCCAATTTAGTGTGAATCTCAAGAAGATGGCTCAACAAATATGCTTTTGGATCACTCTAACTATTATGCTTCCAAATTGTAGCTAAGATCAAATATGAATTAAAATGAGTGTCTTAAGCATTTTAAAGCATCAATCACTAAGTATGGTTAAATGTATCAATAACTAAATACAAATAAATATTACTAAAATCAGTTCAAATTATATTTTTTAACACATTAATAAATGAACTCACTATGGAAAAAAGAGTTTCAGGCAATAGAAAAAAGTGTAGCTATAAGTACACTTATTGTTTCCTTTTTATTCAGGCAACAAAATTCATACCATTAAATAAAGTGACGTTACTATAGGCGTAAGGCAACAATAATCTTTTTAAGAAATGAAATGAATAATGTTGCTTAAGATTTTGACTAAGGTAACAAAACAGTCTCAAACAATAGCAATGATCTTAAATGGATGTAACAACAATTTGAATCTTTATAAGGCAATGATTTGGATTTTTTAGGCAACAATTTGTAATAATAAAAGAAACAATTAATTCTTTTATTACCAATAATATGTTAATGTAACAGCAAACTCTTGTCATTAAATAGGGGACATAGTTATATACATTATTGTATATATTAATTGCATATGCACTATCAAATGAAAACAACCAAAAACTACGTTTATATATGTTGTATAGTTTATAAGGACTTGTAAAATTTAACCTTTAACATATCCAAAATATAAAAGAAAAATAAATAGAAAATATTCACGTACATTATCTTCCTCCATTTTGTATGGAATACAAATGAATTAATCTAAATCCTAAACAAAACCAATATGTATGGAGGACTCCTGGTTCACGCAAATAAGCCAGTTTTGACATATCATCCACTCCACATGGAGCTGCATTTGCATCATTAGGATAAACATCATAACTCTTCATGACGACCTGCACTTTTCCAAAATTACATAAAAAATTATTACCAACTCAGGAGAATATTTAAATAAGAAGCCGAGGATTTTCTTACCACTTGCATCTAGATTTATATAAATGCAATCATAAGTGCGTAGTGATGATAATGTAATCAGCTCAAAGGATCTGACAGATGTCACAGGCCTAATCATTAAACAGACATCCAGGTATAAAAAAATGTCAAAAGTTAAATGTTATTGTATGGATAGGTAAAGATGGTTCTTTAAAATAGAATTCTGAAAAGTGGAATGAATGAGAAGAGCAAAGCTCGAATAAGTTATATATAGGCACTCTAACTTGGAAGCCAATTTACATTCAGAATCTCACTTAAACTAAACTGACTAAGATCATGCTAAGATCACGTTTATCTCTATCAGATTACATTACGTGGACCAATTGGATGACACCCCCATCCAATTCTAAATGATAAGATAGAATCTACAAGACAACAGAAAGGTAGAGTTTATATTCAAATAGGAAACTAGCATCCTTATCCTCGAAGATCTCCACTATCTTCAGATATTGAGTCCCACTATAACTCTACCTCCTAGTTTTCTCCACATCATCCAAGATCTCCCCACGATCTCTATTCGCTGATGATACAGTATAATCTTGTTGAAGCCCATATAGCACACTAACCTGATCCAATGCTTCCCACAACAAATACACTAATTATGGTCCATTCATCTGAGCATGGGCTAAGTCCTTAATCCATGAAGTCCTTAGCCTGGCTCAAGTCAATCTCCATAAGGTCCGAGAGTTTACCAAAATTTGCGCCAAATCTGATCCCAATCGCCTATATTTGCCTTATCATTTTCGCATGCCTCCTTCATGCATGTAATCTAGCTAACCTTCCTCCTAGGTCACATCATGAAGGTTGTTGAGAAATGCTTTGAAAATTAAGGGTCTAACAAACCATCCCTATGAGATGGATTCAACGCCCTCATCGAGTTAGTCTGAAGTTAGGTGTTCACCTAGTCTTCGAATTGCCACAAAGTCGTATCTTCCTCCCATGTAGCTTCCACGACAGGTTTACCTTTCCACTGAATCAAGAACTTGGTTCATAGGTTCTTCTTATCTTTACCCATTGTTTGATGATCTAGGATCTTCTCCACTTGATCCTCGAACTATTTCATGACAACCGGTGGAGCTCGCTTCACTTGACTCCCATTTGGATCTAATGCATCCTTATAGTAAGGCTTGAGAAAACTAATATGAAAAGTAGGGTGTACCTTTAATCACTCAGGTAATTTCAATTTGTATGTCATGTTCCCTACTTTGTGTAGCACTTCAAACAGTTCATCGTACTTCAGCACCAAACTCCTATAAACTTGCTTACTCAAGATCTTCTTCCAAAATTTTGGGGTTAGTTTCAACAAAACTTTATCTCCCACATCAAATTCTAACAACCTCCTCTGAAGATCCTCTTGCTTCTTCATCTATCGAGAAGCTTTTCAAAGACTGTCCCTCGCCTTATCCAATAATTCTTGCTTCTCCATTGCAAACTTATGCGACACAGGAGATTTGCCACCTGTCCATTGTTAAGCAATCTTTAGTGGTATGACAGGCTGTTGTCATAACACAATCTCAAAGGGACTTTTCTCCATAGCTGAAGATCTATGCAAGTTATAGCAAAACTATGTGGTATTAAGTAAACTCAACTGATTACGTTGACTTGCACTTATATAATGTCGTAGGTACTCTTCTAAAAAACCATTGATTCTTTCTGTTTGGTCATTTTTTTGGGTAATTTGTTGTTGAAAACTTCAAATCGCAACCCGTCATATTAAAAAGGAATGTCCAAAATCGGCCTGTAAATCTAGCATCTCAATCGCTAACAATATTCGCTAGAACTCTAAAATACTTGACCACGTTCTTGCATAACAACTTGGCTGCAACATTCGAGGGACAAGTTATAGGAGTTGGCATGAAGATCTCATACTTAGAGAATCTGTCAACCATCACCATGATTGATGACATATTGTCCACTTTTGGAAACCCACTAATGAAATACATTGAAACTAACATCCACAGTCTCTCTGGGATGGATAAGGACTTTAGCAAACTGACTTTGTTCTTTCTTTCCGGATTATCCAACTGACGAATGAGGCACGACATAACATTCCACATCATTGTTAACATTCCACATCATTCTCCATCTTTGTCCAAAAATAGGCATGAGATAGGAGCGCTAGAATTTGTTGGACTCCTAGGTGACCAACCCACTATAAGTACTGCTTCTCCATCAACAACTATTTCTGCAATCCACCAAAGCTCGGCACATATACTTGATTATTCTTAGTCATCAAAATCCCATCATCGTTGAGCCAAAACCTACGTACAACATCTTCTTTGACTTGAGAAATTAAATTACTATACATGGTGTCTAATAGAGCTACAACCTTAATTTGTCCAATAGGTTGGACTCCACACTCGTGATCGAATAAAGAGCCGCAAATACCTCCTTCTTACTTAAGGAATTTTCCATATTGGAGTGCCTCCCTGGTTTATGATCCCACACAAAGTCATACTCAGTAAGAAACTCTTTTCACCAGGCTTGTTTTATGGACAACTTATTTTGGGTCCTGAAAAACGTGTTAGCAACATTATCCATTCAGACAATGAACCTAGTTCCCAGAAAATATACTCACCTTATCTCAAGGCAATGCACCATCGTAAGCATCTCCTTCTCGTTCTTCGAGTAACATTGCTCTACACCATTAAGCTTTCGGCTCTCAAATGCTATCGGATGACCCTCCTGTACATAAACTCTGCCAATGGCTTTGTCTGAAATATCAGTATATACCTGAAATGGAAGATCACACACAGGCAACTTCAACACAAGTTTGGATGAGATAGAGACTTTAAGTTTCTCGAATGCCTCCTCACATACACTCGACCAACACCACTCTTGCTTCATCTTCAGTTAGGTCGAGAAATGAACTGCCTATAGTAGTTCACTAGGTTGAGAAAATTTCACAATTCTCGTACTGCCATAAAAGCCTACCACTCAACTATCACTTTCACCATTCTTGGATCCATCTTGACCTGACCCTTGCTCACCATGTGACACAAGAATCTGATCTCTAATTGGAAAACTCATACTTCTCCATCTTCACGTAAAGCTTGTGCTACCTAAGTCTTTCGAACACCTGCCTCAAGTGTTCCACATATTCTGCCATGTTGGTGTTATACAACACGATGTCATCTAATTAGATCACATCAAACTGATATAAGAAGTCGTACAGTACATCATTCATAAGGTTGCAAAATGTAGCAGGGGTGTTAGTTAATCTAAACGGCATAACTAAAAATTCGTAGGATCTATACCGAGTTACGCATGTTGTATTTTGCTCATCACCCTCAGCTATCTGCACTTACCAATACCCACTCCGAAGATCCAACTTAGTGAACACCTTAACCCTTGATAACCTACCCATCAAATCCTGAATCAAAAGTACTGAGTACTTGTTTTTGATCGTTACCTTGTTCAATGCTTGATAGTCCACACAAATCTGAAGTGTACCATATTGCTTCTTCTAAAACAATACCGAGGCGTCATATAAGGCTTTAAATGGTTGGATGAACCCTACTTCCAAAAACTCCCCAAGTTGTTTACAAAGTTTCACCAATTCCATCAGGGACATCTTATATGGAGCACGTATAGGTGGAATCACTCTAAGAAGTAACTCAATCATATGATCTACCTCACGACGAGGGGGAAGAGTTTTTTTCAACTCTTTCGACATCAGCTCCTGAAACTCCCTCAACAAACTTGCAACCGCATTAGGGACTTCCACCACATGGTCTTCGCTGATTTCCTACTTGGCAGCAAGATAGGTCTCCATGCCTTTCTTCAACCCTTTGCTCATGGTTGAAGCATGTCCTAACAAACTTGTAGCATCTGTCATTCCACCACCGAACTTATAATAATTCACATAGAAGGAATTTCAATCGTTCATTAACATCATACCTCCTAAACTCTGATACAGCACCACCTTTGCTTCTTTAAGAAAATTAACCCCCAATATCATCTTGAAATCTTCATCTTTGCACGCCAACTTCCAATGTTGACTGGAACGTTGTAAACAATTCCCGCAACTGCTTGTGCCTTCCCTGCAGGAGTTTTAATCTTCATTGGGGCCTTGGAAACCCTTATGCCAAACTTTCAAACCATCTTTTCCACTAGGAAACTTTGGGTCACATCACAGCTATATCTACCATTACAGTCACATCTTTCTCCCCAACATGTACACCATATACATTAGTCTATCAAAGGGAAACGACTCGCTACTAACCACATTAAAGAAGGTGATTGAATTTAGCGCCGCATCTTTTGAAGATGGTGAATCTTCTTGCATTCAACTTCTCCTTTCTTGGGCACTCTCTGGCAAAGTATGGATCACTGAACAAGTAACAAGCAACCTTACCCTTCTTTAATGGCTTCTCCCCGTTCTTAGAGCCACCATTCTATTTGCCCTTGCCCTTAAAATCCCCCTTCTTAGAGTCTTTCCTTTTCTTCCCCTCAGTCTTCTCCTGTTGGGTATGGCCTTTGCCCTTAAAAATTTGAGGAGCTCACCTTAGATTCTTTCACCATTCAAAAATCCAGCAAGACATTAGCATCCGCGATTGCACCAACCACATACTTCACGTTTTGCCTCCGTAACTCCATTTAAGCCCACGGTTGTAACCCGAACAAAAAATTGGAGAGCTCATCCTCATCTGATATGTTCTCAATATCTAGCATTATAGAACTAAATGATTTGACATAGTCTCTTATCGATCCATCCTGCTTGAGCTTCTTCAAGGCACCTCTCATAAGCCAAAAAGTATTCATGGGAAGAAACTAATCCTTAAGCTCTTTCTTCATCTGCACCCACGTTTCCATGGGAGTTTTACCCACACTGATCTCCGTAGAGGTCCTCTTCCTCCACCAAAGCTTGGCATCCCCATCTAAGTACTTAATCATCATATAACCTTCTTCATATCGGATACCCTAGCATTCGTAAAGTACTGCTCCATATCCTACAAGAAATTCTCCAACACCTTAGCATCTCGCATGCCTTCGAATACCATGGATTCATGTACCTTCATAGATGAAAGTTGTGGTGTGGATCTTTCACCCTGATTGACATCTAACGTTGCAACATCCCACTCTCATAAGATACATACCTAAAATCTTGAGTGATATCCAGGTCTGTGCCCGGTGAGGGTGGCATACTAGCGCACTCAGTCAGTAAAATCTTGTTACAATTTTTTTCAAAGCAATGCATATTGTATAATAATTTCATAATACATTCCGTAATACAAAAGTTACTAGAAAATTCTATGCAGACGCAAACTGATCCTGACCTATACCTCTTACTTGAATGAAGTGGTTATACTCTTGTTTACCCAACGGGGTAACTCTTCTGAGCCTGAAAAATATTGCAAATCTTGGGTGAGTTTTGTGAACTCAGTGAGTGATCATCCTCGATGGCTCACTCAATCACATAACATATACAAATCATTAAACTTCAGATCAAGTCACATACATTACACATTCACTTAAGCATATATCACTTGATCGTTCATTTCGAATTTCACATTCAACACATATCATATACATATGCAATGCTCATGAGACTCACTTTTAGTTATTACATTGTTATGACCGAGTGCCTATAACTGTCCTGTATCTATTGTAGATACTGGGCTCATTAATAACTGTCCTGTATCTATTGGAGATACCGAGCTTATTTTACATAGTAAGCCTTTGACTCTTAATCACTTTTTGAGCTCTAGACTATTTTTCACACTTTCAGTTTTAGGCTCTTTTTCAGTGGCTACTCCAGTCACAACTGCCTTTACCTTTCATGCATTCATATAATCAAATGCATCGATCACATTTGCGTAGCCTCATTTAACTACATGCACATATCATCGGACCTTAGTCCGGTATTCAACATTAAAGTTGAGAATAACTTTTCATTCATATGCAAATACACATTTAGAACACACTTACTATTAGACCATGGTCTGACATTTAACAATCAAGTTGTTAACACTTATTTCAATCAAATTCACATACAAGGAGTACTTCAATGTTTTTACATTTATTAAACTCCTCGGGCATATATTGTCTGGAAACAACACATTCACAATACATAATCAGCCAATTCATAATATAAACAAAACAAATAGTAAAGTAAGACCATCTATGTCTACTCACAGTATGCTCCAGATGAGCATTTGCTTCCAAGATCTAGAATCATCTCAATGTATATGTTTATCCTATATATCAAATTTATGCAACACGCACGTTGCACACGCAATATTAATAATTACACAATCACATAACATTCAGTTTTATACATATGTATATGTGTAATGTATGATGCATGCTCAAAGACAATCCCAGTTATATTATCCAATTTCTCATCTTATGCTTCTTCTTATATCATAATTCAATCACTCATCATTTATTTTCTATCATTATTTGCTCTTATTATCAAATTCTCATTCACTTTAACTTGATACACT
>JANSVA010427811.1:0-19577 GCA_025504915.1 Erythroxylum reticulatum | reverse complement strand
GAAAAATGATTTCTTAAAAGTTTTGAAATCTACCGTTTCTCCAAATATAGTATGCTTTCTTTTTCCGATCCAACATAAATACCTCATTTTCTAGGTCATAATGGTCATACAAAATAGACCTGAAAATCTATCCTGAGAAAAACTGGAAAATTGTAGGAAAAATAGGACATTAGTTTCTGTCACGATCGTGCCAATGACCACCACGATCATGGGCAGTCCCATTTCATAGTAATGTTTTTATTGTGAAATGGTTGAACTAATTAAGGATAAGGTACTTAACTATGATTCTTTTGGACTTAATTTAGGATTGAATGGAGCTTGAATTGAACCTAGAATGATTCTTGGATTAAGTGATTAAATGTGGGATATCTACGAGGTGATAATTGAGGTTATAACTTAATGAATGAATTGTTGATGTCAAAGTACTAAAGGCATGAGTACAATGGGAATGAAGATGTTCATATGATTGTAGTTGTGATTCAAAAGAGTTTAGTAATATGTATTAAGTAAAGGTGAATGAGAATGGGGTATTATGAGAGCATATAATGCTAGAAAAGAAATGAAGACTAATTGATTTATGATATTAGAATAACCAAGTGTTCTTAAGGTGTAAACCTAAGAATAAGCTAGACACATATAAATGATAAGGATTGAATGATCAAGAGATGTGATTAAGGAAACATACCTGGAATAGTCAATTTAAGCATTCATTATACATTACACATATGCATATGTGTATAATTGAATGTTTATGTGATTTTACAATTAATAATTTGTGTGCAATGTGTGTATTTCATAATGTTAATAGACATTATAGAACATCCGCATCTAGACGTTTCCGGATCATAGAATCAATTACTAATCTAGAGCGTACTATGAGTCGACCTAGATGGTGTCGTTTTCATTGTTTGTTATGTTTTAAATTTTTGTATTGAATTACTACTGACATGATTGATGTGAAGGGATTGATTTCGGACAATAAATGTCCGAGGCATTTGATGCATGTAAAAATCATTGGAAATGCTCCCTAAATGTGAATTTGAATGAATAAGTGATACTCAACATTATTGTTAAATGCCAGACCAAGGTCCAATATTAAATGTGAATGTGAAACTAAAGTCAAGTGACTAATAGAATATATGCGAATGTGATGCGTTTCATTACTTAAATGCATGACAACATAAAAGCAAGGAGTAGCCACCAAAAAAACGCTTAAAGCTTAGAAAGTGAAAAAGGTGCTTAAAGTTCAGAATGTGGTAAGAGACTTTGGCTCACTATGTAAAATGAATCATGTATCCCTAATAGATAAGGGACATTTATTAATGAGCCCGGTATCTACAGTAAATAGGGACAATTATAGGCACTTAGTCACAACAATAACAATTGAAAGTGAGTCTCATGAGCATTGTATATGCATTTGATATGATTGATTTAAATGGTTGAAATAAATAGATTGAATGATTTCTTAATGTGAAATATGAATTAAGTGAATATGACATATATGTGACTCAATATGTTGAATTTATGAAGTGATGTGAAGTTTGTGAGTATATGAATTGATGTGTTATGTGATTGAGTGAGCCATCGAAGATGGTCCACTCAATGAGTTCGCAAAACTCAACCCAATATTTGCAATATTTTTCAGGGTTAGAGAAGATCTCCAATTAGATAAGTTAGATTCTAGCCCCTGCGTTCGAGTAAGAGATAAAAGTAAGGATCAGTTCACGTCTGGATATGTATTTCATTATTTTGTATCAAAATGTGTATTCATAATTATTATACCACGTGTATCTGAATAATTATGTTTTATAATGACTTTCCAAATTGGAAATGATTTACAATGAGATTGATCAATGCGTGTAATAATAATTGTGAATATGACATTTATGAAATAAAAATATGGACCCAATTTGATTAGTTGTTTTCTTTAATATGCGTGTGATATTTGAAAATTTTGTAATGAGTTCAATTTTCTGACCATCTTAGCGCACCACCCTTATAGAGTGTATTTCCAAATACCATTGGTATGTTCGGGGATATGCACTATGAGAGTGGGGTGCTAAATGAAGTTTGTTTAATTGTGTATAGGCCGGATTGAAATGATGACCAGGTCCCTAACAAATTCTTCAATTTCATCACTTTTCAATGTTTTCTTTAATTTTTTTCATTAGTTTAATTTCTTGTTTGATATCAAACCAAACCCCCCTCCCATAACCTAAACACCGATTGATTACATTTTAAAAGTTTTACACACACTCTCTATGGGATCGACCCAGACTCACCACTACTATAGTTGTAGGTCAAGTTATTTAAAGTAGTGTTACGACATGCTACATCACTCTATCACCTTCATGCCTCCTTTCTTTGATACACACTATATTGGACTCATCCGTTTACTATCTGAGATGGGTTAAATAATCCTACATCTAAAAGCTTCACCGCCTATTTCATTTTAGGATTCAATCTCTTTTATCTCTCTCTCACTTTCTTACATCTATCTTCAAGGTTATTCCTACGCATCACCAGACTAGGATTTATTCCTCTAATGTCCAAAATTTTCCATCCAATGGCCTTCATTCTCTTCGTAATAATCTCCACCACCTTCTTCTCTTATTCTGAATCTAATTAGTTTGAGATGATAATTGGTAATGTTTGGCTCTTACCTAGAAAGGGATACTAAAGGTGTTTAGGTAAGGGCTTCAACTCTAAGGTAGGTGGTCTCTCAATAGAAGGTAGAGTGGGTGTTCCAATTCACCCCAATAGTTCTTGTGTTGTCATCACACTGAACTCCTCTTCCTCCTTAATCACTTCATCATTTTTCTTATCCATATTATTATAAACTTCTTCATCAACTTCCTTCTTTTGTTCTCCTTTACACATTCATCAACCACATCAATTTTCATATAGGCATTCCCCTTTTCTGGATTCTTTAATGTTTTGCTCATACTAAACCCCAACTACTCATCATTAGTCCTAAGAACTAATATCTCTTCATGCACATCAATCAATATTATTCTAGTGTTCATAAATGACCTCTTAAGAATTAACAAACAATTCTGATCTTCCTCAAAATATAAAATAATAAAGTCTACTAGGATGATAAACTTTTCCACCTTAACTAACATCCTCTGCTACTCTTAATGGCTTCTTAATTGATTGGTCTGAAAATTAGATAAGTATAGATGTTAGCATCATGTCCTCCGGTCTTAATTTCCTAAAAATAGAAAAAGACATTAAGTTAATGTTATTACCCAAGTCATATAAACAATTGGAAAATTCAAAATTACTAACTATTTAAGGAATAGAGAAACTCACTAGGTCTTTCAACTTTAAAGGTGTGTGGCTAGTAATTACAAATCTGTAACTCTTCATCAATGACACCATTTGGTTGCCCTCCTAAGCACACTTATTAGTTAAGATTTCCCTGAGGAATTTGGCACACTTGGCTATATTCTCCAAAGCCTGCATAAAGGATAAGTTGATTTGCAACTTCTTTAACTTTTTTAAGAATTTGGTAAACTGTGTTTCCATTTAAGTCTTTATTAACCTTTAAAATAATGGAATTTTTGGAGTATACGGTGGTGGTCGCATATAAGGTTTCTCTTCATTTTATCATCCTCTTTTCGTTGGCTTCCTTCCTTGTAGGGGATAACTTCCTTCTTTTTTGGTTTTTCCAACTCCTTTCCATTTTTTAGTTTAATAACCTTTAATTTCTCCCTTGGATTAGCTTTTGTGTTACTTGGGAGACTCCTTACACTCCTTATTGAAAATTCATTGGCAAGTTACCTAACTTAAACCTTCAAGTTAAGAATGGAAGAGAAATGGTTCTTCACTATTTGATCAAATTTGGCTTCCATCCTCTTTTGATTTTCATTATAGTAATTTAATCAAATTTCGCATGTCTATTAACTTGTCCATCTTTGACTCCAAAGATCCAAGCCTATCCTGCTAAAACTTGGTGGACCTTGTGCTTTTATGTTATTTCCTATATTGTTTCTCCAAGAAAAAATAGGTGGTTCTTCCACCTAGGATTATATATGTTGAGAGTATGGATTGTTGCCTCCCTTTTATTGAGCTCCCATGAAATTGACTTATTCCATACCATTTCTATCCATAAAAAAACTAGAATATTTCTAAGAAGTTTTCCAAGTGTCCATTAGGGTCTTCATTGGCCAATCTATAAAAATGCACATTAATTTGTAACATATTTGATAAAGCTAGCTTTATCTCGAAATTGTTAACTAAGATGGGGGGTCTTGTGATGCCCTGGTGATTCATATTAAACCTGGCCTTATGAAATCCATAAGGGTCTTTTGGTGTCCTCCTTGATTTCTTTCCTTTGCTATTGTTTTATCTATAGCTTATTAGTGCTTTGCTCTTCAAATTTCTCTTTCCTATTTAGTGATTTCAGAAATTAATGTATTGATTTTTTTTAAGTTAGTCAATATTGTAATAACTACAAGTGCACGACGTAGCTGCAGCTAGTACCAATAAGTACGGGTCGATCCCACAAAGGCACTGATTACTAGTAATTACCTTTCTCCTAATATTTGCGTATTGATTTTGGATTTTAATAATGAAAATAAAAATAAAGCAGTTAAAATAAAATAGGCAACAATATTGAACAAAAAATTAAGAATTTACTTAGAAAATTACCAATATCAATAATTAGTATATAAGTTTTGAATCCCCTTAAACCCTTATCAAATTGATATTTTATTAATCAATTGTTTTATTGATTTATTCGACCTTAGAGATTCCTATGGTATCCTAATAGTTGACGTTGAATCTACTAACAACCAATTGTAAGGTTGCCAATTGAATTACTCAGGTCAAAGTTTACAAGATTGCTTTACCGATTTATGAATACCTTTATTAGGTTTGACCCTAATATGGATTATTTATGTCATCCTATCTCTAGGGTTGCAATCAAATCCTTCCAATTATGGTAGATCTATTCATTAATATGATTTCTCGATCTCTATATATGAAATCCAATTATGATTTAATAGTCTGGGTTAATTAGAACATAAATAAAACACGTAATTGAATCACAATAGAACAATCAAACTAACTACATTAATACAAGAATCAAATTATATCAAAGTATTAACATAAGGTTCATCTAATCTAAATACTAACAAGATGTTTAGTTACACATTATTAAACACAAAATCAAACATACAGTGAAAGAAAAATGAATTGAAAATAATGAGTTCATAATTCTAAATATCCCTAATTTTCTTCTAACGAATATTCTTGCGATGTAGATGGTTGATTTTGTATTCCAATGGATCTTTCAATGAATTTCTCATGTTTTCCACTTCTCTGGACCAAAATCGTCCCTTGAAAATGATCTTTACATCTGGAATTACCTCCTGAAGTCTCCTCCTCTTATAAGCCTCTGTTCATGTCCTTTTATATTAAATTTTAGTTTAACTATTGCATAGTTTGATGCATGACCGTGCATGAAACTGTACATCACCAAATTCTCTAAAAATCATGAATCTACATGGCTTGGGAGACATGTATGGGCATATGCATGGTTTTGCATCCCCTCTATGCCTAAGATCTTCGCTCTATGTCGTGTTTTCATCCAAACTTTTCTCCTTTAAGTCCTTGAAGACAATTATACTCTGCATACACACTTAGAGCAAATCTAATACTAAATATAAAACAAAAATATAAAATATCAAGCAATATACATCAAATATGGGCACAAAAATATGGTCAAATATCCATCTATCAATGTATCTCCTAATTTACTAGAGCACCTTTAGTGTTTTATGGTCATGCACCTATAATCACATAAGAAAAAATTATGAAACTCCCTAAATTAAAAGAATTTAAATTAGATAGGATGTAAAAATTGCAATCCCCATTAATGGCACCAAAAACTTGTTTGCTAATTTTATGTTATACGGCAAATATACGAGACGTATATTGTAGTACAGTAAATATCGATCCCACAAAGATTGAATATAGTCACCTAACAATTTGAATTACACTTTATTTCAAGTAATAAAAGATTGAATTAATTGAAAATTAAAGTAAACTAACAAAATTTGATGACTGAACAAGTAAAAGATAACAATAAAATTAAAGTTACTCAATGATAGAAACTTAAGGATTATTCTATCCTTGTTTTTTATTCCCTTTACCTTGTGAATTTAACTATGCTTGACTCTAAATATACAAAGGTTTTGATTTTCCTTTCTTGAGATCTAATCAAGTAATCCCAATTGAAAAATACTCGTAACTACTCAATCAGATTTGAAGGAATCCTAAGGAAAATTAACTAACAATTAAGTTCTCGCTTCAATTGCTTATTAACCTGATATTTGCAAGTCTATTAAGGTACCAACTCTGGTTGCATGATAAGTGTAAATTGCATCACATTTTAGGGCTTAGATCGATATTTTTTAATTGTTAACTTAATCGTTTGGCATGTGTTTAGGTTAGAATTGTGTTAGTTTGATAATTAATTGTGTTTAAGTTATTTTATGGGTTAGTACAAGTTTATAGGCTTAATTATTATGTCTTTGGGGTACCTTGATGTGGTTGTTAGTGTTTCAGGGCCAACATCGAAGAACAGAGAAGTTTTGGAGACATTTGGGCTGAAATAACGCCTTATAATCGTGGCCCAATTGCCACAATCATGACAGAAGGGTCAAATATGGCCCATAATCATGGCCTGCATCAGGTAGACACGCAGACACTTAGAAAAGTCAAGTTTTGAGGGATATGTTAGACCTTTTCAACCTTGAAGAAAACCTTACGGCTGCCCAAAACACAAAAGGTATATAAAGAATAAAACAAAAAAAAGGAGAGAGAGCTTGGATCAGCTACCACAATAAAACCCTAAATGAGAGAACTTTGAGAAATCGAGAAAGAAAAGAACGAAGAGAGAAGAGGAAGACGACATAGACTCGACATGCTACCCAAAATAAGAAGCTTTCCAAAGTTGCAGCCTCCCATCGTCCATTTGCTTTGTATTTCCTATTTATTTTAGTTTTATTTGATTGTAGAATTGGGATATATAGTTTGACGATAGAATCAAATTGTTGATTGATGTTCTATACTCACCTTTGGAATGTTATTTTTGATTTAATGAAATCTGATTGTTTTATGTGTTTATCGAATTAATTGTGTTTTAATTCTACACTTCATATCTCGATAATAAACTGAGAGGTTGAATCGAGAAAAAAAAATTAAATTGAGTTAATGAGAGTTGGGTAATTTAATAGATTTAGAATTAAATCAGGTTGGTAAAACTTGCATAGAGAGATCACGTATAGGTTTCCATTTGTTTATTAGAGAACTTATGATTAGGTTTTGGATAGGTTGTTAATTGAGAGATTACAACTTCCCACAATCTAATTAAGGTTTATGCTTTAAGGTTCAATTATAACTTGAGAGAAAATAATTGACTCTAGGATCGTCTAGAACCATTAATTCGATAAATCTTAATCGGTTAGGTTAGCATTAAGGATAAGTAATTTCCCTTCCTTTCTTTTGGTTAATTCACTAGGTTGAATTCTAGGGTGTGCTATCATTGTTCAATAAATTAATTAATTTTCATTAACGGTTATCCACGTTCAATCTGAAATTTTTAATCGTTGTTCATTGATTGTTTTCATTAAGTGTTAATTATTAATTGGTGTTTTGTTACTTAATTTTAGTTTATTTGATTTATTTAGTTTCTCGTGTTTAAATTCATTGTTTGCTTAATTTCTATTTAATAGTTTCCGACCTTAGATTGTAGGATTAGATTAACCCTCCTCGTGGGATCGACACCTTAGGTATTAAGTGAACGACTTGTAAGTTTGCGGAATATCGAGGTTAAAATATTAAAACTTACACATATCGAAAAACTGTGATCGTTGCACAAATTAACACAAATGTCTTAATTGAACCTCTCGATTCAAATCAAGACTTAAGGATTATAATCAAGATTCAAAGGGACCCATTTCTTTATACTTGCTCCTGAAGTAGAAAACATTCCAATGGTTAAATTGTCCGAAATGAATTTCTAGATTTGTGGATTTATCCATATCAAGTATTTAAAAAGAAAAACAAATTTCATAAAACAATAATATATTGAATTCAACAAGGTAAAAGTTATACAAAATTTAAGAATAACACTAACAATCTATAATCATGTTCAAAATACAACTATCTAGACTTTACATACAAGGAAATAAAATATAAAAGGAAAAGATAATGAGATCAGCTTAAAGCCTTGGTATGGAAAATCTAGAAAGCAAAGGTTGATCTTAATATTTCCACTTTTGATCTTTTTATTTGTGATGGCCAGCCTCTTTTTGTGATTTTCTTCCTTCTTTTAATGTCTCTACTAACTTTGAAATTTACCTCCTTTGCTTTAGCCTTCATAATATCATTTTATAGGGAAAAAAAACTATGTTTTCTAGAATATACACCCTATAAGTGACTATGTATCTAAAAATTTGTATCAATCATAACTTTACACAGTCACAAAAGCTTACACGGACAATATACACAGTCGTGTATGTCAACATATACAAGAATGTATCTTTGTTGGACCCTATTTCCAGAGCCCAACTATCCGGAAGTCATAAAATGTGAGCATACTATCCTGTGAGGTTATTTCCATGAAATATACTTAGCCAACACCAATTAGTCTTCATTCTTAAAACAACCAATAAGTTTCCTATTTGATCAATATATGCTTAAAAATCCAGAATATGTTCATAACCAATTTGTGCTCTTCCAACTGATTCCCTCACTTTCTTTCCATAATTCTCTTTAAAATCAACACCAAAGGATAAAAATGTTTATGGAGAGATATAAAAATGTGTTAGGAATCTATTGGTTCAAGAATCACTTCATTTGGAGGTCGGATGATGAAGTTATAGCCAAAAGAATCAAACATGATTATGTCCTCAATCATATTATACCTATTTCGGGACAATAGGCATAACTTTCAATAGAGTTATCTGATTGAGGTTGTTTTAGGACGGTCTCGAAGAGAACTTCGAGATATACAACTTTTGTGAACAGCCCAAAGAGATATTTTAATATTTATAGGGTCAAAATCATGAATTTCCAAAAGTATACAGTGTATGTTCGTTAAAAGGACATACACGAGCTCTGGGTGGTCTTCCAGATCTATGAAGGTCCATTTAATGGACCTAATGTCCATTTAATAGACATGGACTGGCCTGGGGACATTGTCATACCCGAGAATGTCCATTTAATAGACCTAAATTCCATCTAATGGACATAGGTGAGACAAAACTCCCTCTAAAGCATCTCCAATGGTTCCTACATCCATTCTAACATCACTTTCACTCGTAATCTTCCCAAATTCACTTCTTCTAATGTAATATCACTTCTTAGACATTCAATTACCAAAATTATTTCATTAATCTCCCAAATCTCAATTCAAATGATTCATCACATACAACAAATTCTCATCTTTCACTATAGTTGTCCCGTATACATCCTGCGTAGCATTACTAAATTATAATCATCGTATCTCTCAATCCAAATATCAAAAAATTTCATACTTTATATCATTGGAAAGATAGAAAGATAATCTAAAACTTACAAGAAGATAACTTTGTCCAAATCAAATCAGATTAATACAGTTTTTCCCTTGAAATTATAATGTGAATTTTTACTCTTATGAAAAACTTGAAATTTGCACTATACAAACTTGGAATGTCATGAGCATTTCTAATCTCTAATCATTTGACTCATCATATACAACTAATTTTCATCATTCACAAAAATCCTATCTCTCTTTTCCATATCATCTCACTTATATATAACAATAATTCATGTTCAAAATTCATCATCTCAAGTTGATAACTTCTTCAAGTATACCTAATTTTAACTCAACATCATCCATACACAATTCATATTTCATTAACATCATAAGATAAAGGTTTACAAAACTTTAATGGCATTTTAAGCCACAATACATCATTTCACAAAATCCCCAAAATACAAAAGATACTTGAATGATAATTGCTCAAAATGCGACTACAGCCTTGTTTTATATAAATTACTCCAAAACAAAACAAAACATATAAATTCAGAGTGATGCCTTGGCTCTCTTTCACTGGATCTCTTACTCATCACCTAAATAGGGGAAGGAGAGTGGGTGTGAGCTTAAAAGGTCGTAGGTAATAATTTATAACGGATAACAAGCAAAACCTTGAAAATATTCATTTATCATAGAAAATTCATATTGAATTCATAAAGCACATGTTTGTCAAATTCTCGTCATGTAATCCAATTCACAAACAACACAATTTATGCATTCATTAACTTGTTCACAAAATCATAAACACATAAGCACACCAGCATGGTTTAGGTAGGTCCATAAACAGAACGTACTAACACAATTTCATAACATGGTCTTGTGTAGCCGTGAACAAAACGTACTATCGCAATCTCACATAATGGTTTTACGTATCCGTGAACTTAAGGGAATCTGTGAAGGAGCTCAAGACCATTAGCAGGCAGGTGGGAGAAGCCTTTAGTCAAAGTGCACTTGACATAACTTACGAGACTACCACAAACCCACATAACACATAATTCATGGCATAAACATATTACCCTAAATGGCACATTTCGGAAACTTATTTTTCATGAGCGTGAAATATTTCGAAAACCATTTCCATGTCCATTTCACAATTCGTCAACCAAATAAACATACCAAACATAGGGCAATTTCTTAAATCATTCAAAAGCAATAAATGCAATAGTTATGAAGCAATTGAAAACATTGTATTCTCTTGATTTAAAAAAAACTTTAATGGCTCATTAAATCTATTATAAACATATAAACCACCTTGAATTCCTTGCTTAAAGACTTGATCAAAAATACCTCTCCTTTTCCTCCTCTTGCCTCTCTTGATTCCCTCAACATTGACAAAATTCCCAATTCAATAGGTACTCCAATTTGAGGATCCAAAGAAACATATGCATAAAATTGATCTTGCAAAGCTTAAACCCATACACTTCTTAAACATCTTGAACTAAAACCCATCCAAAAATCCAAAAGATTCAAAATGGGCTTACCTTGTTTCTTCACCAAATAAAGAGATATTTAGCTTTAATAGAAGCTCTTTTCTTCCTCTTCCTTTTTTTCTTCTTGAGCCTCCTTAAAATCTCCCTTGAAGGCCAAGAAAAATTGAAACCTTACTTTTTCTCTCTTGCACGAATTCTCTCCTTCTTTTTTATTTTCGTTTTTCACTATTCTCTCCCTTCAAATTCACGTTTTTCTCTTCTTAACAAGCAAGACAACATATTCTTTTTCCTATAATACCCTTAATGAGTGTGCAAAGTCCCTTTTACCCTACCTTTAATGCCTTATAACTTAAATGTTTAAGTGACCTACCAAAAACACCCTTATACCATCTTACTACCTTAACATTTTAATTCAATTAACCAATGTCATATAATCTTACTAACATTAACATAATAATTAGCTCTACAAAATAATTCCATAAAGGCCTCATAATTAATTTAAATCTTGCTTATTTATCAAAAAAAATTAAGGGCCAACAATTTTCACACAGGCATAAATAACATCTTTGAAAACAACAATTAAACAAATAAAACACACAAAAACTAACAAGAAAACAATTCTAAGTCTTAAACACGTGATTATCATCTAAGAAAACACTTTAAAAAAACATATTTAAACATCTAGAAAACATACTATGCTATACAACTAACAAGTAGCAAAAGGGAAGAGCACTTCCAGAGAAGGAGAGCAATGTTCAGAGATGAGAAGATAGTTAAAGCAAAAAGGAGGGAGATTAGAGGTGGGGAGTAGCTATCTAGAGCGGATGAAAAGGATCAAAGAAAGTTTGAACATTTGAATGATATTTTTGGCAGTTATAACCAGTATTGTAAAATTAAGTAAAGTTTTGGAATTAACTATAATTCACCCTTATTTTTATTACAATAAATATAAATGTAATTTTCTTAATTATATTTTTCTTACTTAAAATATTATATTTTGGTATTATAATCTCACAAACTTAAGTTCACAATATTAAAAATTAAATAATTCAATTGAATAATTATTTCAATTTTTAAGGTCTTAATATAATAATTTAATAATATCCTAAATATGATTAACAAATTAAAGATACGTAAAGAAAAAATTAAAAGTAAAGATTGATTAAGCAAAAGATTGAAGAAAAAAGTTAAAAGATTTAAAGATTAAAACAAACAAAACAAATAAAAGCACAATAAATGAATTCTCTTCTCCCTAACTCTATCATAGTTGGGTAAGCCATGCATAGCAAACCCCCCGTTAAGCTCCTTCCCCCTTCCTATTATCATCTCCATCTTTTCCCTAGCTTTTTGACCTTTCTTTTCGCAATCCCTATTCATTCTTCTTATTTCTCATCCCATTTACATTTCCAGCTCCTAATTTTTGAACCTCCTGTAGAGAGCTCCATTATCTTGTTTTAGTCCTAGACAAGTTAGGGTTACTTTAATATTTCTTTATCCTTTCCTTTTCTCTCCTCTAAAATTTTATCATTTTTAGTACTAAAGTTTTAAAACCCTTTAAACTTGCTACTCTTAAACCTCTACTTTGTGGAAGGAAGTCAAATCTCCAAACATAATTTTCAAAATGTAATGACCTTCTCACCATTCCCTGGTTATCCCTTATTTAGATCAACTTAATGTAACTTAGAAGGTACCAACCTTCTAGCTAGTCATACTCCTTCTTAATCGAACTCACTAAATTCTCAGATAACCCTTATAACCCCTTTCCTTAAACCTCACTTGACCTAAAAACATATCATATGGGACTTACTTTGATACTACATTAGAGTACTACCCTCCTATAGAAGAAGGGGATACACCTAAAGGAGGTCTTGAAGGCTATGGCAAAAAGTTGGAATGTGACAATTATTGGCTTTTTCATTGGGAAAAATCCTCCTTACCAAATGAATAATATCTGGGCTTACAAATTATGGAAATGTATAGGTTTTAATTTAATTTTTACTATCAAAATAGAAAAACTTCATGTTCAAAATTTCCTCAAAATAAGAAACTAAGATACTGGTTGAAAGAGTACCTTGGCATTTTGCAAAACCTCCAAATTTTCCTTCAACTTCGGAGATGAGGTATTAACATATATATGGTTAGCTCTGAAACTGTTCCCTTATAGATTAATTTCCATAATACCTTAGAATGTTGGAAAGCCAAGTGTTTAAGCATGCTAGTTAACTACATTGGTAAACCAATATGTTCATATGAAACTACTACTAAGAGAAAAAGAATAGCTACACTTGAGTATGTCTGAGTGTGGCAATTAAAAAGCGCTTACCTAAGGTAATTGTAGCACCCTACTTTTGTAAGACACGTACTGGACATTCTAAGTGATATCCGAGTATGAAACTCGCAAGGTTAGCATGCTCGGATAATCAAACTCATTATATTTTTTTCCAATGCACGTGTATGCAGAAATTAATAATCAAATTAGGCCCATTATTTTCATTCATAACATCAAAATCACATTTATTATTATTATACTCAAGATCAATATCATTTACAAACCTTTCCACTTTGGAAAGTTATTACATACAGAAATATTCAAATACATATTGCACAATAATTCCGGAAGACTCAATTCGATACAAAAATAAGAAAATACAGATGCAGACATGAACTGATCCCAACCTCTATCTCTTACTTGAATGCGGTGACTATACTCTCGTTTGCCTGATGGGGTAACTCTTCTGAGCCTAAAAAATTATTGCAAATTTTGGGTGAGTTTTGCAAACTCAGTGAGTGAGCATTCTCGATGACTCACTCAATCACGTAACACATATCAATATTTATAAACACATAATTCACATCTTTTCATTTATAATCATTTCGATTATTCAAACATTTATCACATCTAGAAATAATTCAAACTATTTAAAACATACATATCATATGCATATGTGATGCTCATAAGACTCACTTTCAATTATTATTGTTGTGATCGAGTTCCTATAATTGTCCCGTATCTATTGTGGATACCAGGCTCATTGATAACTGTCTTGTATCCGTTGGGAATATCGGGCTCATTTTATACAATGAGCCTTTGGTTCTTAATCACATTCATATTCTAAGCTTTAAGCTCATTTTTGGTGGCTACTCCAGTCACAATTGCCTTTATATTTTATGCATTCATGAAATGAAATGCATCATATTTATTTAGTCAATTGAAAATGCTTAATATCACACAATCATATTCACTATCACATTCTCATTCACATTTGTCATTGGAACTTAGTCTGGCATTCAACATTAAAGTTAAGGATCACTTACTCAGTTCAATTCACATTCAAGGATTTTCACATGTATCAAAATCCTCGGACATTCAATGTCCAGAATCAAAACAATCACATTCAATTTCATAATCATTCAGTCCATAATACATAAACAAAACAATCAGAAAAGTAAGACCATTTAGGTCAACTCACAGTACGCTCCAAATTAGCATTAGCTTCCATGATTTGGAAATTTCTAGATGAGGACATTCTATCCTGTATCATCATTATGCAAAACATATATTGCACACACATTATTAATTGCACAATCTTATGAATACTCAATCACATACATATATATATGTGTTGTGTATAATCCATGCTCAATGACAATCCTGAGTATATTATCTAAATTCACATCTTATGCTCATTCTCATTTCATAATTCATATATGTATAATTGAACTTAGGTTTACACATTATCTTTATATGATCATTCTAAGTTCACCATTCAATCTTTACCCTTTATAAGTGTATAGCTTATTCTTAAGCCTACACCTCAAGAACACTTAGTTCTTCTAATAACATAATCTAATTTCTCTTCATTTATTTTCTAAAATTATATGCTCTCATAATACTCAATTATTCTCATTTACTTAATACATATTACTCAAGTTCTTTGGATCATAACTATAATCATATGCACATCTTCATTCTCATTACACTTATGTCTTTGGTACTTTGATATCATCCCTTCATTCACTAAGTTATAACCCCAATTATCACTTCAAACATATCACACATTAGTCACTTAATCAAGGCATCATTATAGGTTCATTCCAAGTCCCATTTAAGCCCTATTATTCACCACTTGACCCGTGAATGTCTATTAGGTGGACATCCATGTCCATTAAACAGACCTTTACGGGTCTCTTATAGAAACTTGAAATTTGGACCCTCTAGACATCAAATTTTCTTATTGGGATATTCATAAAATTCGTAGATCTCTAAGTCCTATTTCTAAGCATACTTAAAGTATCTCAATCAGATTTATACAGAAAAAGTTATGTCTCTTTCCCCAAAGTATATCCAAGTGCATCCACATTTTCCAGATTCTCACTCTTTACTTACTACATTCACTACCTTAAGCTTATCTATCATTTATAATTTAATTTCTCCTCATTTTCCCATCATTATAACTCCATTTCAACTCAATATCATCCATAAACAAATTATATTCCATGATTGATCATGAACACTTATAACAGAACGTACACATACATACACATTCATCATCAACTTACTACACATATTCAACTTCATTTTCACTTTCATTTCACTTCTAACTATCACCTTAATTCTTCCCATTTCATGATACCATATTACTCTGTTTTTTAAGCTCTATACTCATTTTATTTCATCATAAAAACATCCAAAGAGATTCACATTAATTCATTAAGAAATTAGACAAAAACCCATTATGTATCTAGTTTTCTGCACTTTTTCCTCCACCTGGTACTCAAATTCAAGTCAAAATTTTAAACTCTTAAAGACATAATTTCAATTCAATCTCTTAATGAAAAATGTATCCATATGTCTCTAATTTAATCCAAATCAAAAATCATCTCATTTGGATATCTACAGAACACAAGTTATGGCTAAATCACAAATACATAATTAGTAAAAAATGTTACAGCTAACATTTTTCCAACACACTATAGACACCATTCACTCAATTAACCCAACATTATAATGATCATTCTACCTCAAAAACATCTCTATAACAACTTATGGATCATCAGTCATCATATATGTAAAAGCAAGACATTTATCTACCCACATTACTCACTCACGTTTTTGCATATACCCATCCTTAATTTATGAACATTTAACCTCTAACTGTCATCAAAATATGCTTCATTCCTCAAAGCCATGAAGAGTAATAGGTTACTTACTTGATTTACCCAAGGCTTGTTCAAGAGTCTCCAAGAGCCCTAGCTCCTTCAACATCCATGAAAATCAACTTTCAAGCTAAAAGGGGTTGGGTCTTTTAGCAAAAAGAAGGAGAAGACAATGAATCTTAAAGAAACAAGGTGAAAGAGTGGGACAAAATCAACATGGTGAGGGTGAGAGTGAGTTTCATGAGTGAAGAATAGAAAGATGAAAAACAATTGAAGAAGATGAAGAAGAGAAGCATGTATCATGATGGGAAAATGTTCATGGTCTTTAATTTAGGTAAAATTCATGAGACGATGCCACTTGTCACCTTTTTGTGGTCTCTAATTGGCTCTTTTAAAAGGTTAGTTCATTTGTCTCCAATTTTTAAGCCAATTTTCTCCTAATTTTCAATGACACTTGTCATTAAATCTTAATGTCATTCATAAAAATTTCCATTTCCATTTGACTTTTATTTATACTACTATTCATCAATTGTTCTGTGATTTGGTATTTTTTCCTAGTCCAAAAATATCCTTAAATTCCAAAAAAAACTCATATTTCACCAAAAATTCTGATTCACTACTTATACACTCCCACTCAATTATTAAGACACATAATCCATAATTTCCATCATATTCACATTAAAACAATCATTTATACCCGAAAAATGTCAAATGAGTGCAGGAACATTTCATTGTACTTTATGCAATAATCAAATTCACATATGTGTATGCTAACATTATGTATGAGCATGAAATGCAGTTTTCTAAAGTCTCATTACTATTTTCTCAATTACATAAATCTAGGGTTCTAACCCCTAGTGTAGGAACGGGATGTTACAGCAATACCTCTTAAGACATTCAAAGGGAATGATACCCTGTATAAAGACTCAATCATGGTCTCTTATCAATGGAAACCATGCTTGAAGGAACAAGGTAAGGTGTGAAAAGCCATTGAGAAAATTTTCTTAAAAGGGGAATATGCAAAATTAATAGGGTTAGATGCTCAAAAAATGAGATTTAATCTCGGGATAATATGAAAGGGAATATAGAGGAGGAAGCTTGGTAAGGGAATGAAAAAGAGGAGGCCATTCATATAAAAGACATTGTTATCAAGTTTACATCAGATGGAGGGGATAAGTAGCTAATGGAGGTTCTCCCAAGTGTCCTAGAAGATGATAGAATAACTAAGTTAAAAGTTGTTGAAGTAGGTAATATATGTAAAACTAATCAATTAATAGGGAAGAGGTCTTGATAGATAATAAATTAATTAAGAGTGTTACTAGCTCTCCTGGAACCCATCAAATTGAAATAACTAAATATTTTAGATGTTAGCTAAAGAAGATAAGGAAGAATAGACATAAAAGATCCAACTCTTTAAAATCTTAAACATGTTAATCCTCTTCTAGAATATGAGGGAAATAGCAAGTGTTTAGGTAATTTTTCAAAGATAATATGCCTTCTTTGATGGGTTCGTTGGAAACCAAATTGAATAAGGATAACTTCTTAAGAATAAAGATTTTGGATAAGCACTAGCCTTTAGTGTCTAACTGCCATCACCGTCATTATAGTAGATTAGTTTGGTTTATGATTCAAGGAGAATCTAAGTGAATATTATTGAGATGAATGACTAGATGATACACATGTCAACTTGTTTTATAAAGGAGAATAATGGGGTGTTTGTCCATATTTGTTTATGGCTCAAAGTTATCTTTATAAAGGAAACCGTTTTGGAACAAACTCTCAACCATTAAACCTAATATTCAAAGGCTTAGATCCTTCTTGAGCAATTTAATAGTATCCTTTTTATATATAAGGCTAAATGGAATATCAATTTGAAAAACATCTTGAACGATTTTAAGGAATGCATAGAAAACAATGAGGTTAATAGGATTAAATTTGAAGGAAGTTTCTTTTTTTTATATTTGCAAATAAAGTTCTAACTAGTGTATTTGCAAGAAAACTAGATAGAGCTCTATTAAATGTAAATTGGTCAATGAAATTCCCAAAAAGTGAATCCTTGTTTGGTAATACCCTAGTTTTTGACCGTTCCCCCTATTAATCTAAGATATGTTTGAGAAATCCAAGAAAAAAAGAAGTCCTTTCAGTTTAACAATTTTTCAGATGAGGAAGAGTTTTTTATGAGGCTATTCAAAGTGGTATCTCTTAGAGATTAGAGGGGCAGAAGGCTTACATATATGTTGAAATGTTGAAGTTTATTAAATAGGAACTTAAAAACTCAATTTTAAGAGAGAAATAGAAACTAATAAACTGGTGGTTGAGACCAAGATGAAGTTAGAAGATATCCATATCGCAATTTGTGAAAATCTTATGCTAAGGAGAAAAAATAGCTCTTAGAGAGTATGTCATAGTAGCAAGGAATCACAATTCACATCTTTTAATCAAAGAGTAAGGATTTAATAGACTGGAGATGGAGACAAGAATATAAAATTATTTCCATAATTCCATATTTACAAGGAAATTTTACAACAATAATTTCGTCCTTAGTTAGGCAAGACGAAGTGATAATCTCTAAGCAAAATGATCTCAAAGAGAAGCCCTCTAGTTTCTTTAAAATTTACTTAGGTACAACTACTAACACTAGGTCCTCCATATAATAACTTAACTTATTTATTGTTAGCTAATTTTAGATAGAAGAATTGGAATTCCTAAATAATAATTCATTATCTAAGATATAAAAAGGGTAGTCTTTAAACTTCGTACCATAAAAGCACCTAAACCTGATGGTATTAAGGAATTCCTTTACCAAAAAGTATAGACAATGATCAAAAAGATGCTTACAAAGGCTATTTTGGAGTTCTTTGAGAGTAGTAAAATGTTAAAAGGGAATTACAAGACTTTTATATGTCTAGTCCCTAAATCTAATAATCATGAATCCTTGACTTATTATAGGCCTATATCATGTTGTAATTTTTTTAATACAAAAACATCTCCAAAATCCTATCCACTAGAACGAGGAAGGTGCTCAAACAAGTAATCGATGACGTATAAGAAGCATTCTTAAAAGGTAGACACATTAGAGATAATGTGATAATAGCACAATAATTATTTAAAGGATACACAAGAAGCAGAGCCCTTAAATTTTGAGCTTTAAAAGTGGATTTCCACAAACCTATGATTCTATTTGTTGGACCCAATTTTTTTTAATGAATAAGCATGATTAGATTAATTTTGGGGTATTAGTAGTTAAATTATGTTGGGGTATTAGTAGTTAAATTATGTTGGGATTAATTACTTTGTTTATGTGAGTAAGACTATATGAACTAGGTAAATTGAATTTAGTGTTAAGGTGGTAAGTATGTATAAGGGGTAGTTTAGGAAGATCACTTAAGGTAAAAGGG
>JANSVA010427804.1:0-19577 GCA_025504915.1 Erythroxylum reticulatum | reverse complement strand
ATATATCATTAATTCATACTCCTTATTTTGTAACATTAAAATGTAGAATCAATTTAATTAAATTTTCCTTATCAAAGCATATATTAATTAAACCATATGCTAATCTCATGTATAAATTCATCGAGTTAAGTGAGAAATCAATTCAAGTAAAGTATGGGCAATTCAACACAATTTCACTTTTGCGTTAAGCTGACCTAGAAACTTAATAAACGAACGCAACAAATAAATGACACTAGGGAAACCAATATCATTCACATTAATTATCTTCATTTATAGATTTCATAAACATTTTATAAATCATCCAATTGTTTCTTTTAGTAGCCCAAAAGTTATGCATAATGTGTATTTAAAATGGACAGAGGTAGTGAGTTTTTTTATCTAATCATCTTTGTTTATGAAGAAGACGCATTTAGATGGAGTCGATAAAACCTTACATACCTTAGAAAACAGTATGGTTGATTGTAAGAAATGTGCAGTTATAGAGATAAAAAAGATCATGTTGAAAGACAAATGTCTTGTGAATAAATTCTATGTAGAATTAGTAGCCATTATATTTTATCTTCTCAATATTACCAATAAAAGTTATCCTAAGTAACGAGATTAATGTACTTAAGGACAATAATAGGCTTAATGTGAGGAGTTTGATAAGTGTTAATTAGGTTATGTATTTAGCATGATTTTGAGAGCATTTTACTTATGTTTAGATTCTTTCAATAGGAATTGATAGTCAATGTGATTTATATTTTAGCTCTCAACTTAAGACGCACTACAAGAAAATTTTCATTTAGCAATGGAAATTACCAACAGAAAACCTAACAATTTTGTTGGAAGGTAGTTTAGTGACAGAATTTTCTGATGGACTAAGGTATCGGGCCGTAGGTAATACTTTTGGATGAATAACAAGATGTCTATTAGTAAATTTACCGACAAATAGTTTATGCATCCGTCAATGAATATACAGATGGTTGTTTGTGCAGTCAACTATAGGTAAATTTCCAATGGTCAAAGTTTTTCGTTTAAAAATTTACAGATGATTTCGGTAATTCTGTCGGTAATTTTATGACAACATTAATGACGGTTATGTTTTTTTGTCGATGAATATATCGACATTGCCAATATTATCAACGGTTTGTTATTTTCTTTTGGTAAATAGAGTTGATTTTTACCGATGCAATTTTATTTTCCGTTAGTAAATTATCAAAAAATTTAAATAAATTCTCATTATTAAATTTTATTTAATGATCTTATGGTTGATTCATAATTTGAATAGTTATGAATTATCTGCACATAATATTTTGATTTATTTATACATTGAATTTGTTTAAACAGAAAGTTGATTGATGCTATAAAGTTAAATTTATTTTAATTGGTAATAAAAAATTAAATTGTACATAATAATTATTTGTAACTCAAATGAAATAACTACAAGTACATTATTGATTTGGTGACCGCGGATGCTCTATTTGTTGCGATGAGATGCTACCCCTCCACTTCAACTCATCCATCTCATTACGGAGCTGAGTTATGTACTCCATCGACTGTTGTAACTGAGTTGCCAATGTCTATACTGTGCTTCAAAGCTCGTGGATTTCAATGGTTGTCGACTACCTACTAGATGTTAATGTATTGGACGTGGAGGATTGTGAATAACATATGTTCACAAATGAACCTTGTTGGATCCTAAAATTTTGTTTCGATATTTATCAATTTATGTGTTTGATTTTTTTAATTTAGTCCATTAAATTAGCAAGTATGAATAGAAATTAGAAATTTGAATAAAGTGTTAGAATTAAGTTAGCTTAAGTAGTTAGTGGGCTTATGTTAAAAGAAAGAAGGGTAAATATGGAAAGCTTAGTTTAATGAGGGGAAAAATGGGAAGAAAGACAAAACAAAAGGGGTTGGAATTAGAAGAATAAGAAAAGAAGAGAAGAAGAAATCGTGAGAAGAAAAGAAGAGAGGAGAAAAACGTAAAGAAGAAAGAAAGACGAGAAGAGAGTAGTGAGAGAAGCTAGGGAAGAAGAAGAAAACGTGGAAAGAGAAAGAATCAAGTTTGTCTAAGGTAAGTTTATCTTTCTTTCCTGCTGAGGTAGAGAAACAAGTAAAGAATGGGTTGTGTTGAAAGAAGTTGAGACCCATTTTGATTTTCATGGGTTTTGGAATTAGGGTTTGGTTTAACTAGCTTAGATAAACTATGGGTAGGTTAGGTTTGAGCTTAATTTGTATTTATTACATTTTTTTGTGATTATTAAAGTTTATGAATTTTATTAGAATATTGTTTTCAATGGAACCTTGGTTGTTTTAGGAAACCAAGAGAATCCTACCCAAGAGCAAGAGGGAAGACAACCTTGAGTTGGATTTTTTTTGCAAGCCAATTAGGTGACTAATTTATTTATAGCTATTGTGTGATTAGGCAAATTCTTACTTATGCGTGTGAATGTTGTTTGCTTGAATTTTAATTGTTGTGATTTGATGGGAAATGCTTGATGCATTGAGACTATGTTATACTGTGAAAGAGGTTATAACATTTTGAATTAAATGAAAAGAAGAAAAAGCATAAAATTATAGGCATATGATAAAATGAATATGTGCTTTTGTTTAGGCGAGAGAGAAACCATTTCATTTGTCACATGCACGTAGATAAGAGCCTTCTCCCGGTTGCCCACTTGTAGCATATGAGCTCCGAACATGGACTCATTTTGTTCATGGTGCAAACTTCGGTTTCTCCATTTCATACCCATGGGACCCCTCAAGCTATTTGGTTGTTCATTGCATATTTAAATTGTCAAGTATGATGCAATTGAATGATTTGCTTAACAGATAAAGTTTATGTTATGTGTTATTTATTAGCTGCTTAATTGTTAGTTTTTGAGCTAAATTGGTGAATGATTGAATTGCTATATATATAAATACATATGCTTGAATTTGTGGTAATTGCCGATGTCTATAAATATATTAGTCACAGAGCGTCGTAGCTCAACCTAATATTTTCCACTTCTCAGGTGCAGAACGAGAGGGTTAGCAATCCTTGCAAGGCATTAGAAACTCCAAGATAGTTAGAGACTTTTGTAACTAAGTTAGTTCAATCATTTTTAGTTAGCTTTATAAGCATATCAAACATTAAGCATCAAATGTATTTTGTACCTTGTGTTAAGTCTTTGATGTAATGTTGATATGTAATTAAAGCTATGTATAAACTTCATTTTGATTTAGAAATGAATGGAGAATTGAATAAGTTTCTGATGGGTATATTCTTATTTATATTGTAGTTTTACATTTCATATTTCAAGTCTTTCATGGGTGTAGAAATTGTGTTTTGAATTCAGGAAAAAAACTGGATTAATCTAGGCTGAATTAGATAAAGTTATCTTCTTAGAAGTTGTATATCATCTTTCTACCTTTGCAATGCTATATAGTATGAAATATTTGGACTTCGGAGTTAAGAGATATGATTATTAGAAGTTTGTGATGCTGCATAGGATGGACTTTCGGGATAGCTTCATTGATTTGAAATTTTAACCCTTTTATAGGCAGAAATTGTTTTAAGGTCTTTGCGGAAGTTCTAGGTCTAGAAGTCCTCTTCGAAATGGTCTTTTAATGACCTTAATTCAATATTTGTAGTGAAAGTTACTCCCATTTTATCAATACAGGTTGAAAGGAGAAAAGCAGGGAGGGAGAAGTTGCGATCGTGACTCTGTGGTTATTGCACGAAAGTCACGATCGCCCACTTGCGTGATCATGACTTCACAGCCGTGCAAGCCCCCCTAAACTTGAACATGTTCCATTTTTTTGACCATAACTTTGTCGTCCGACCTCCAAATGGCTTGATTTTTGAAGCAATGGATTCCTAACTCATTCTTATATCTCTCTAAAAACATTTATAGCTTTTAGTATTGAATCAGAGTAAGGGTATGGGGGGTTGGAAGAGTATGAATTGGATATTCTTAGTAAAAATGCTTCAGTATTTTGAGGATATCTTGATCTGTAGAGCTCCAAATGAGATGATTCTTATTTCTAAATAAACTAAAGATAGAGAGATACAAATTAGCAGAAGGAATCTAATTTTAATTCAGTCTCTAAGGCTTTCAATTTCTTGATGGAAGTTGAGCATAGTGCACTGTTTCAGTTTACTAACAGTTCGAAAGTGGTTTGGGCCATAACTTTCAGATTTCTAATCCAAATTGAATTATTTTGGTGTCATTAGAAACTTAAGACAATGGTGAACAAATGTTCTGAAGAAGTCAAATTAAAATGCCAGTTATAAGTTTCCCAAAATCTGTTCTGAAATAGAAGAATAAGTTGATCACATTTTATGACTCTGAATGTTGGGCTCGAAAAATGAGGTCCAACATTGTTTGGCATCAGAGCAAGAGTTGGACTCCAGAAATAAGGGTTATGAAGATCACATTTTATAACTCCGAATGTTGGGCTCTAGAAGTGGGGTCCAGCATTGCTCACCGAGCATTTTCATTTCCAGTCACCATCTGATGAGAATGACCCACTCAGTTACCTTATTGTTATTCATAGAATTAATGGCCGGTTGTTTATATGATTCTCATTGTGCTTTTTCTACTGTGTTATTATTCAATAGCCTTCTTGTTACTTTTCCCTGCTCCATCGTATTTTGATTGTTTCATAATTGGTGACAATATGATATTTAAGTGTGGGGGAGGATATTCATTTTGACATTTCTCTTTATGCATCATTTTTGGCCATTTAATTACTTGTACAAGTCATTTGTGTGTCCTTTGTAAATTTTTAAACTTGGTAATTGAGGTGAATTGCATGTTTTTCAAGTGTTTCTTTTTCTCTGCAATATTTCGCCACGACAAGCTTTTGGTTTCGCCATGGTGACACTGCTAATTTTTAGTTCACCATGGCGAACTTATGATTTGTCGCGGCGAAATCAATTCCATTCATAGAAAGAAAAAGACATTTTTTGTTTTATTTCCCTCATTTCAATAGTTCTCCCAAATTAGATTCTTCTCACTCTTGTGTTTTGAAGATTTTATAAATTTCAAAGTTGTCCATGTGTTTTAGGAAACCATCTATGTTTTTAAATGATAGTTGATTTTGGTTAATTCCATTTTCAATGTTTTCACGAGAGGCAAGTGAGGGTACGCTGAGAGAGTAGCACTATGCGTTTTAAAACCTTAAGATACTAACCTTTTTGGAAGGATATTTGGGTTAGAATTCCTTCATTTCTATATGTATCTGCTTAATATCATATCTCTCTAGAACTTGTTTTATAGAGACATTCTTTTCAAAAACCTTGCTTAACCAAACACAAACCTAAAACACTTAACCGTTGCTAGCCCTTTTGAGCCATCTTTTGGAGTGCATGCATATTTCATAATTGATGTGAATATCTCATCTCCAGTTAAAGATGATCTGAAAAAATAAAAAAAGGGTTTCTATACAAAAGAAAAGAAAAAAAAAGTTCCAAAAAGCTTAAAAAAATAGAAAGCTTTCTCAAAATAGAAAATTTATAAAAAAGTGTTAGATTATGTTTGTTGTTTGTTTAAATATTTTCTTACGCATAGTTGACGTCTGTTTCATGTGGCAAATACTTGTGATGCATGTACTCATTTTTCTTCTTCTATTCAATCTATTTCAATTAGCCTTCCGTACATTACAATCCTGAAAGTCCTCTTGATTCTTGAAATTATAGTTCTTTTGGTGGAGAGGTAGAATTATCACAAGCTTATGGAAGAGAATGGAATAAGCAGATTGTAAGTGAAATTATCCTAAGACAAGTGAGTTGAGAGATTAAACACATTTCCTTAAGAGAAATCTCTCTTGTTCAATCTATTGGATTAAATACTTATGGTGTTTATTTTATCAGCGCTCTTTCAGTCTACTTGGGTTGATTTTTGAGGAAGTGATTTAACTGATTCTCTGCTTTCATTTTTAAGCATGATTGGTATTTTCTTTTACAATCATGTCTCTTTGACTTTTATAAGCTTTGTCCAGGAGTACAAAGGTCTTAGGTGTGGGGGAATTTCATTGAACCCAAGTTTCCTATATCATTTGCTGACAATTTTATGATTTTTTTTATACTTTTTGGGTCTTATTATCAGATATTGTGCTTAATGTAGTTTGAAGGTAAAATTGTCACAAATAATTAGTAATTGCACTCAATTATTTTTTAGAACAATTGATACTGCAAATTACTATTTTTTTCATTGTAGGACATTCAAGAAGTAGAGCCAAAGAGTGAAGACCAAGAACACAAGTCAACGAGGCAATGGGTAAAGTTCGCCGCGGCGAGATAATGTTTCACTGTGGAGAAATTAGAATATTTTTGAGGAAACCTTTGGGGAAAAGTTTGCTATAACGAGGATAATGTTTTCATCGCTGAGAAATCAGAAAATTATTGAAGAAACCTTTCGGGAAAAGTTCGTCGCTGTGAACTCATCCTTTCGCCGCGGCAAAAGATTCAAATCAGTACCAGACCTGAACCATTCTTGAAAATTTAACCAACTATGCAAACCTAATCCGGCAACCCGTTTGTGAAAAAACCTATTTCAAGATAACATACAAAAAGGGAAGGAGAGAGCCGACAGAGGATATTCATTCATTCCATCATCTTGCCACCCACTATCACACCATCGTATTCTCTCATATCCATCTCATTTTTCTTCCATTTTTCACTGTCGACTTCTACCATGGGTGCCTCTGATTGCTTCTCGGTTGTGAAGTTTCTTAGAGCTGTGCGTGGCTAGGCTTTTCTTTCTTCTTGTAGATGTAGTAATGGCTAGAGTTCAATGAGCTTAAAAGGGGAGTAGCTTAATCCATAGTTTAACTATGATTTATGAATTCCTAAGTTTAGGATTTGTAATTTGTAGTTGAACGTACTTGATTATGATTTAATCAAATGTTGGATATTCATTGTGTGGTTTGGATTGGTTTATGTATAACTTTGAGCTTAAATATATGAAGTCTCATAAATGTCTATTTGTGATCTTGTTGATTCTCTTTTATCTTGCATAGTCGTGTTTGATATTGAGTTGATTCTAGATCTCAAAGTGTCTTGTTGCATGGACTTATCCACTACACACACTAAGAGCATTTAACAGGGTTTTAATAAATGGAGTCCCATTGATTAAGATCTTGGACTTAAAGAGTTCTTTAAGGTTTACCAATTTGAAACTTAGTGATTTCCACTCCCATCAAAATCAATTTCGAACTATGATAGACAAAGCTCATTTTCAAGAGGATTCTATCACTCTTTGATCATTTGTCTTAATCTTTCTGTTTTCTATTCCCAAAAATCCAAAAATACATTTTACATATTTTTCTTACAATTCAATTTAGTACAGTTAATGTTTTCAAAGATCAAAACCCCCTTTCTTACCAAATTAGCTTGTATTTCGTGACATATAGGTGAACTTAGGTCCATTCATTTTAGGTTCCGATTAAGTGAAATGACCCGAGATTACATCCTATATTACAATCCTTAAATTATTTTTGATTTGACCTTTAAGGGTACGAAAAAAGGTCTGAATCAGAGCCTAATCCATAAAAACATCTTAATATGTGAATTGGAAAGGATTTAACCCAAAACACGTGAACCATGTTCTTAAACAATTTCCAAGCCTTGTTCTTCATATATTAAGCATATTTCATCCTTAACATGTAAAAAAGTGACTAATATAGGCAATGTATCTTATTCATCTTGAACAACCTCCTTCTCTTACATCTTTATGACTAATCTTTGTGAAGCTATCTTCAGGTGTTTTGTCAGCAATTAGAAATAGGTGCTAATGCAAGTTGATCTTTATCATGCCTATTCGATTATACGCAATAATGATGCTAATGATGCAAAAGAGGTTTATACCTAGTCATTGCTGTAAGAACTTGTATCAAAATTTGGAGCGTTTAATACATAGATCAACAAGTATAGAGGATTACCATTAGGAAATGTAGAGATAGCTATAATTAAGGCAAGTATATAGGAGGATCATAAGGCAACTATGAATAGATTTGTTAAATAAAGAAATAGTTGATGTGGTTGAATTACAACATTATATAGAGATGGAGGAGTTACTGCATAAGGCTATAAAGGTGGGAAGGCAATTGAAGTCTAAGAATAGGATTGACAAGATTTCTATCTCTTCATGGAAGTCAAATTGGAGCGATAATAAGGCTGACATGAAACCAAAGTAAAATTCTTCTTCTTTGTTATTTAGTTATGTTTAGGAATAGTTAAGAAGACGTTTACTTACAGGATTTTCCCAATTTAAAGAGACAATCTAGTGTATTATGATAATCATCTTATCACTAAAAAAATTTATCTTTCTCTATTGTGATAGCTTTCTCTTGATTCTTTTGTCAAGAACTAAATCTAGTCTCTTTAAGATAACTTGTAGTGATCAACTTATCACTTCAGATCTAACCATCAAGTTTTGTTAGGGTTGAGTTCTTTACTTGATTTAAGAAGGATTCTGGGATTTCTTTTCCTTGTTGATTTCAGGTTTTAGATGTTCCTTAAATAAGGATCATATCATTTGGTACCAGAGTCAAATTTCATATATTAGGTTTCATATATCCTTTTATTCATTTTCTTGTTCAATCTTGCGTTCTTTTGTTTTCTTATTCTTGTGTCTTTGATTTTTCAGTACATTGTTCCTTGTTCTCTTGATGTGAAATCAGCCCTAGTGAGTGAAGACAATTCGAACCAAGTTTTAACTGAAGTCTACAAGTTTGTCAATGGACTGCTCAAGGTCCAAGAAATGTACATGACCATTTTTGATAGTCAAGTCCATTAGCAACAAGCATGGAAAGGCTCAATTATATCAAGCCCATGTTTTGGTTGTCATTTGATCCAAATGAGAGAAGATCACGCAAGTTGATGGCTATTAAAGGAATTTTTCCTAAAGGATTAAATGGGTATTAAGGAATTTGTCTTAAAGCATTAAATGGGTATGGCTTTTCTTATTATTGAATGGGGGGATAACTTTTGATATTTCCTATCTAAGTTTCGTCACCCACTTATGTTTAGCCTATATGAAGGTCATTCTCTCATTTTGTAAAAAAATACACGTGAATTTGATGAATAGAAAAACCAAGAAGATGGAGTTTTTCTTTTGTTTTTTTCTTTATCCAAGTTTGTCCTAACTTGGTGGTGGATTATCTAAGTTGGTGGTTTTTCCTTTAGGCTTGGATTAATTGTTGGCCTTCTATTCTAGTAAGTTTAATTTATCTTGTGTTTGATTTGTTTGAAATTCAGATTAGAGTGTTCTTTAGTTGTCCTTGTCCCATTGAGATCAATTGATGAATGAATCTTATTTGAATGTAAGAATGAGATGTTGTGCATATAGGAAGACCATTTTAATGTCGTCGAGTCAAACTAATTTGGTGGGATTTGAAGGTGGTTTCTAGTTGATCTAAGTGGTTTAATGGATGGTTCAATATATTGTTCCTTGTCATCTATTTTTTTTGTTTGAATGGTATTAGTTATAAAAAATATGTTTATCTTCAATTATAACAGCATAAAGTTGCACAATTATGTTTCAATAAAAAATTGCTTATACTTATCATTAATTATTGCATAAGTTTTTGGTGTTAATCCTTCCATTGGTTCAAACTTCCCATTGTTATCCTTAGATTATTTCCTTTTATAATCATTTTCTGCTATAATTCTTCTTGCCTTATTTGTGCTTATTTTCCTTTTTCTTCTTTCCTTCTATAATCATTTTCTGCCTTAATTCTTCTTTCTTTATTTGTGCTTTATTTCCTCTTATCTTCTTTCCTTTTGTAATCATTTTTTGCCTTGATTTTTACTTTCCTTATTCTTGCTTAACTCTCTTTTCTATCTTTGTATTTATAGACGTGTAATATTACCTAATTCATTGAGTTATGTTTTTCTTATCTCCTAGTTCAAATTTTATTTCCATTATTTGCTATCTTACCCCTATTGTTGACTTAAAATTCAAGGTAATTAAGTTTAAATGCTATATGTTTTCTTGTTGAGATTAATGACCAAGTTTTTATAAAGGGCTTGACACAGAAAGTTGAGTGCTAAAAGGTAAGAGTAGGGCATCTAGCAATGAGAAAACCGAAGATTGAGTGAAATCATTAGTAAAAAACAATTAGGGTGTATGCATAAGGGATAGAGTGAGGACAACTAAATCTATTTTACAACTAATTCTTTCTTTTCATGTTTAATCATGAGTAGTAGTGGAGAAAATGTTGACATTGACCTTAAAATGGTCATCAAAGCCATCCAAGATCAATTCGATACTCTTAATATGAAACATGGTAATTTAAAAACATCAAATAGATTAAATTATTAAGAAATCAACTATTTAATATGGAGGAAAAGGAGGAAACTAGTTTATAATAAGTTGGTTTCATAAGGAGAACAGTGGCTATCCAAAGACGAGATAATAATTTAGGTAGTATTAAGATGATGATTCTTTCTTTTCAAGGCAAGAATGATCCAGAGTTTTACTTGAAATGGGAAAGAAAAGTAGAATATGTGTTTGATTGTCATAACTCCTCTGAAGAGAAGAAGGTAAAATTGGTAGTAGTTAAACTCATCAATTATGCTAGCATTTAGTGGGATGCTTAGTAGGTGTAGGAATAGAGAGAAATCTATTCAGTCATCAGAAGAGATGAAGTTGGTAATGAGTAAATGGTTCATACCTAGCCATTACTATTATAGATGGTTTTAGATGAGTAAATGGTTTGAATAGGGAAATTGTAGATGTAGTAGTGTTGCAACATTATATCAAGATGGAGGATTTATTGTATAAGGCCATTAAGGTGGAAAGGCAATTAAATACTAGGGGAATTATGATGTGAACCCCATAAATAAAGATCTAGGAACCCAGGAACAAGTTGTTGAAAGGAATTTCCAGAAAAGGTAAATTAGTTATGTTTTCAAGAAAACCTTCACCAATGTTTTAAGAAACATGAGCCAAAGTTATGAAGAAGGATATTGATGCCACACTCTAGGAAAAAAAGGATTGAGAGTGACAAGTCAAATGAATGTGGTAAGGAATAACCTTGATAAGTTCCAAGTTCAATAAAGAACTAACTAAGTGAATAACCTCACCAAAAATGTAAAACAAATACCAATCTAAATTCTTGTACAAAGATAACGATTATATAGGCTAAAGAAAAACCTAATCTATCTTCTAGAAATGATTTATTCTTAAAAATAAGAAATCCCTAAGATTTAGGAAAGCCTTTTGAAAATTGATTCCTAAAGCCAAATATAGAAAGTGGACTTTTAGGCAGCTCAAATCAATTAGAGATCTTCTTAAAATCTTCAAAACAACATAGTCTTCTAATTAGGTCAAATAAACAACTAATTAGTCCTATTTAATTAGTGAATATAGGTGAAAGGGCAAATTGATCTCTCCAATCCTAAACCAACTTCTATTGTTGCTTGTTTAGCCTAAACATGTTCAATCAGTCCATTAAGAGCTTCCTTCATCCTTTTAGCTTTAGCCTGAGTTATTGGACCTCTACCAATGTGTAATGGATCTCAAAACATGTTGAACCAGATTGTATCATCCTTTGCATATCTTTAGCTAGGTTTCCATCATTTTCCAAATCTAGTTCAATTTCTAACTCTTCATGGAGGTCAAATTAGAAGGATAACAATGTTGCCTCAAAACCAAAAGATGAATCAAAAGCCAGAGATTTTATTTCTTCTTTTACAGGTAAAACCAAAACTAAACCCTCCTCTAAATAACATGCTTTTAAATGTTTTAGGTTTAAAGGATTTCATATGTTGCCTCTTAATATCCGAATAAAAGGACTATGGTTATTTTGGAAAATTTTAATGTAGAGAGTGTTAGCTCAAGTGATGATGAAATGCTGTTAAAGGATTGTAGTGATGTGGATGTTAAAGGACCCATGAATGGAGAAGTTTTTATCACTAGGCAAACTCTTAACATTCAGGTTTAGGATGAAACTGATAATGCCCAATGTGAGCATATCTTTCATACTCAGTGCTATATGAATAACAAGGTATAGAGCATGATCATTTATAGTGGGACTTGCACTAATGCTGCTATCATTTTTTTGGTTGATAAAGAAAAGTTAATAACTCCAAACCTTCTAAAACCATACAAGTTGCAATGTTTTAATGAGTTTGGGGAAGTTAAGATGACAAAGTAGGTTCAATTGGCGTTTTCCATTAGAAGTTACAATGATGAGGTTCTATATGATTTAGCACTAATGCATGCTAGTCATCATCTTTTAAGGCTTTCTAGTAGTTGATATAAATGTTCAACATGTTGGGTATAAAATTAATTACTCCATTGATACAAACAATTGATATGTGATCTTAACACCTCTCAAACAATGGGAAGCTTATGAGAATCAGATTATGATATTAGGAGAATGTAAATTGAGAGAAAAGCATTTGACTACCTAAGAAAGAGAGTGATAAAAAGAGTGAGTGTGAAAAAGAGTGAAAAGAAGCAATCTTGTCTATTGTAGGAATCATCTTATCATCAATAAAATTTAAGTCTTTTTCTAGTGAGAGAGCTTTCTCTTAGTTCTTTAGTTAGGAACTAAATTTGGTCTCGTCAAGGTAACTTATAATGATCAATTGGTTCCAATCAACAAGTTTCATTAGGGTGGTCAGTTCTTTGCTTGATTCAAGAAGGATTCTGGGGTTTCTTTTCCTTTTATTTCGGATCTTATTCATATCAAATGGCCTTTACTACCTCAACTATGTTGTAATAATGTAATACAACTATTATACTATTGAAATGGTATTGATGAGTAGTAATTATTGACCAGTGCTTTCTCAAAAGTTCTAGCTTCTTGCATTGATAATCATTAAGTTTCTTTTCCAAAAGTATTATTAAAATAATATGAAATTAGAAAGCCATATAATATGATTTTTAGGGTATTAAGCCCTCTTAGATTCCATTGTAGGAACAACAACAAGGAGAGATTCGGGGTTATGGTTCTTAGCTCTGGCTTGAGATTTATGGCTAAGGGTTACTTAAGCTTTAAAGAACGTGTTGGTTTAAGTTCCAAGCAATGTTACAAGTGTCATGGTTATGGGCGCTTTGCATCTGAACATGCAAATAAGTAAGGAGAGATTGAGGAGAAGGAGCCATGTTTTAATTTCAAAGATAAAGTTCAAGAAGGAGAGGAAGATAGATGGAGATCTCTTAATTCTTTAACAAGCTTTACATGTAGAATTAGATCCAAAGGAAGAGGAGGAGCAACTTGATCAAGCTTTCATCATAAAAAGTGGTAAATGCACTAATTTCATATCTTCTTTACTTATTAGGAAGTTTAAGTTATGTTCATCTAAGTCCATATTCATTATAATAACTTAATAAAGATAAGGGCTTGAAAGTTACAAAACAAGATCTTGTGAGTTTCTCAATTGGTAATTATCTTCATGAATTATGGTGTGACATTCTTATAATGGATGTATGTCATGTTTTATTGGGGCGACCGTGATAGTTTGATAGAAATATGAAACATGATGGTAAAAGGAACATATATACTATCTCTGTGGGTCCAAAGAAGATTAATTTAAACCATTTTCATAAAATAAGATTTTTTCTTCAAAAGGAGATTTAAAAGGATTTGAAATTTTGCTCCTTAGTGATGAAACATGAGAGTGACTTAAACACAGAACAAGAAGTCTATGCACTTGTTGTGAAAGAAAAATTACAAGGAACTACTTATTTGATGGATCCTTTATTGTTTCTTTACTTTAAGAGTTCCAAGATGTATTTCCTCATGAGTGAACACTTGGATTACTATCTTTGCATGGTTTTTGGCATTAATTCCTAGAAATAAGTTGTCAAATAAACTAGTTTATTGTTGTAATCTTGAAGAGTCTGAGGAGATTCAATGATAAATAAATGAGTTGATCAAGAGAGGATATGTTTGAGAATGCTTGAGTCTACGTACTGCTCTTGTATTATTAGTTCCAAAGAAATATGGTACTAGGTGTATGTGCGTTGATAGTCATGTTGTGAATAGTATAACTACCAAATATCAATTTCCCATGCCAAGATAAGAAGATATGTTCAATGAACTGCCTGGTGTAAAGGTATTTTTGGAAATTGATTTTTGTTGCTATTTGATCTTTGTAATATACCCAATTCTTTCATGTGATTGGTGAAGCTATTTCTTGAGAAGTTTATTGTTATTTATTTTGATGACATCCTTATGTATAGAAAGAACAAAGAAGAACATGTTCAACACGTAGACAATTGTTTGAGAAACTTCATGATCAAAATCATAATGGGAAGTTCAAAAAGTGTTTGTTCAATAAAAACATAATGGGAAGCTCGAGAAGTGTTTGTTCAAGATGGATAACATGATATTTTTGGGTTATATTGTTTCAAATAAGCAATTCCTGTAGATTCTTCAATAATTAATGCAATTTTCACAGGTCTAGTACTAAAATCAGTTGGAGATATGTGGATTTTTCATAGATTAGCTTCTTTCTAATAGAGATTCACCAAGGATTTTGGTATTATTATTGCATCAAGTGCTGAGGTAATGAAAAAGAAAAGAGTTCGTATAAATAAATTCAGCTCAAAGGGCATTTGAAGGGATCATAGATAGTTTGTGTAATGCATTAGTTCTTACACCTTTAGAATTTGTTAATTATTCATATTTGAGTGTGAGTTGGAATTGGAGCAGTTCTAGTTCAAAGAAAGAGGCATGTTGAATTCTTTAGTGAGAAGATCAATGATTTAAGATTGAATTACTCAACATATGATTTTTTTGCTATTATGCAAGTTTTACAGCATTGAAGTCATTACTTGTGCCCAAAGCTATTTGAGATGCATTTAGATCATGAAACATTGAATATCTGCATAGGCAACGTAAATTTCTCCAAGACATGCAAAATGGATGGGTTTTTACAAATTTTCACTTTTTCATCTAAATATAAGAATGGAAAGTTGAATATAGTAACTAATACACTTTTGCGATGATATTTTGCAATGATAGTTCTTAATGCAAAACTTTTAGCTTTTGAACAACTCTAAGTACTTTACAAAGAGGATGAAGACTTTACTGTATTGATTGAAGAGTAGAAGGGGTTGGTAGTCATTATTCACTACAAGATGGTTCTCTTTTTGGAGGGAATAAATTATGCATTCTTAAGAGTTCAATTTGAGACTTAGGTTCATAGTGATGGTATTGCTATACATTTTAGAGTTGATAAGACTTATGAAATACTCCATAAATAATTCTTTTGGCTGAAGATAATGAAAGACGTACAAAGGATCATGTGAAGATGTGCGATATGTCAAAAAGGGAAGAGTCATTTTTAGAAAGTATTGTAGGTAACTTTTAAAATTTTATATTAACCTTGGGATTGAGTTGGTATGGATTTTCATTCTAGAATTACCTTATGGTTGTTTTCAATCCAATTTCAAAGATTACACACTTTATTCTATTTCACAAGATCAATAAAGCATCTAATTTTATGAATTTGTACTTTAAAGACATTGTTAGTTTATATGGTATTTCGAAGAGCATTGTTTCATATTGATATGTGAAGTTTTTGAGCTAATTTTGGAAGACATTATGGCGTCCCTTGGATACTAAGCTGCTTTTTAGTACTTTGCACCATCCTCAAATAGATGGGCAAATTGAAGTCACTAACTGAACATTGAGTTTGTTATTTTATGGCTTGATAAGATTTAGAGAAGCTTTGAATGGGAATGTTAAAGACATATGGGCTAATTGAATTCTTCATAGCTGTTTAAACATTAAGAATGACATGAGCGTTAATCAAGTAGCCACTAATGTTAATGAAACAAAAGATCTAGTTGTTAAAGACTTTTAAAACATTGAAGATTAAGTGGCTTGTGATTTGAACCCCGTAAATAGAGATCTAGGAACCCACGAATAAGTTATTAAAAGGAATTTCCAGGAAAGCTAAATTAGTTTCGTTTTCAAGAAAAACCTTAACCAATGTTTTAGAGAAAAATGAATCAAAGTTATAAAAGAGAGACATTGACGCCACACTCTAAAAGAGAAGAGATTGAGAGTGATAAGTTAGATGAATGCCATAAGGAATAACCTTGATAAGTTCCAAGTTCAACGAAGAACCAACAAAGTGAATAAACTCAACAATTTCATAAAAATTCCATTATGCGTTCTTGTAGAAAAGATGACAATTATGCAAGCTAAAGAAAACCCTAATCAATCTTCTAGCAATGATTTATTCCTAAAAATAAGGGAATCCCTAAGATTTAGGAAAGCCTTTTCAAAACTAATTCCTAAAGTCAAATATAGAAAGTGGACTTTTAGGCACGCCCAAATCAGCTAACGATCTCCTGAAATCATCAAAATAACATACTTTTCTAATTAGCCAAATAAATAACTAATTAGGCCTATTTAATGCTTCAATTAAGGTGAAATGGCTGATTGATCTCTCTAAGCCCAGATCAATTTTTACCGTTGTTTGTTTAACCCAAACATCTTCAATCATCCCATTAAGAGATTCCTTCATCCTTTTAACTTTAGCTCGTGTTATTGGACCTCTACCATTGTGTAATGGATCATTGAAATATATTGAACCAGATTGCACTGTCTTTTTCATGTCCTTAGCAAGGTTTCCACCATTCTCCCACTCCTTCAAAGGATTCATCTTTGACTCTTCATCACCTACATCAAATGGAGATAAATTAGATACATCAAATGTAGCATTAACATTATACTCACCTAGTAGATCTAGCTTGATGCATTGCCATTGATATGCACAATGACTTGGAATGGTTCATCTCCTCTTGGATGTAGCTTAGAATGACGTTTTTCTGGAAATTGCTTCGTCCTTAAATGAACCCAAACTCATTCTCCTAGTTCAAAGATCACTTTCTTACACCTTTTGTTGGCTTGAGAAGCATATTGTTCTGTTCCCTTTTCAATTTGATGTCTAATCTTTTTATTAAGTTGCTTCACCAATTCAGCCTTACTTTTTCCATCTAAACTAGCTCGCTCATCAATTAGTAAAGGTTTTAAATCCATTGGAGTCAAGGAATTAAACCCATGACAACTTTAAAAGGTGAAAAGTTCGCAGTAGAATGGAAAGAACGATTATAAGCAAATTCAACATATGGCAAACAATCTTCCCAATTCTTTAAATGCTTTTAAATGATAGCATGCAATAACATAGACAAAGTTCCATTAACAACCTTAGTTTACCTATTAGTTCATGGATGGTAAGTTGTACAAAAATTAGCTTAATACCTAGATTACCCCACAATGTTTTCCAAAAGTAGCGTAAGAACTTGGCATCTCAATAAAAAACAATGCTCTTTAGTACTCCATGAAGTCGTACTATCTCATGAAAGAATAAGTCTACAATGTGAAAACCTATCTATGAATTGTGGCATGAATTGAAATGAGCCATTTTTGAAAACCTATCTATATTAAAAAAAAATAAATCATTACCTCTTTTGACCTAGGTAAACCTAATACAAAGTCTATGGAAATATCTACCTATGGTGCACTTGGTATTGGCAAAGGATTATATAATCGATGAGGTAAAGATCTAAATTTGGCATATTTGCAAGTTATACATTTCTCACAAATTACATCACGTTTCATATGTAGCCAAAAGAAATGCGCAACAAGTATATCCAAAGTTTTCCAAACACCAAAATGTCCCATTTACTCACGAACCAATAACTTCCTTAGAGAACAAATAGGAACACACCATCTATTCTTATGAAACAAAAGAACTTCATCCTTAAAAAGTTTGCCAAAGGGAGCATGTTCATAAGCTTTAAACACATTACCAAAATCAAGATCAGAAGAATACAAATCCTTAATATACTCAAAGCCTAAAAATTTAGCATCTTATATAGAGAGTAAGGTATACCTTCAAGATAAAGCATCGACAACCACGTTTTTCTTACCATGTTTATACTTGATCATATAAGGAAAAGATCTAATGAACTCCACCCATTTTGCATGGAATTTGTTCAATTTACCTTGGTCATTCAAATGCTTCAAGGACTTATGATCAGTATGAATGACAAACTCCTTGGGCCATACGATATGAACCTTGTAAATCAAGATCTAGGAACCCACGAACAAGTTGTTCAAAGGGAGCTTCTAGAAATGCTAAATTAGTTTAGTTTTCAAGAAAAACCTTGACCTATGTTTAAAGAAACACGTACCAAAGTCATATGAAGGATATTGATGCCACACTCTAGGAAAAGAAGAGATTGAGAGTGATAAGTCCAATGAATGCCACAAGCCTTGATAAGTTCCAAGATCAATGAAGAACCAACAAAGTTAATAACCTCAACAAAAATGTAAAACAAATTCCAATCTAAATTGTTGTACAAAGATGACGATTATAAGATAAAAGAAAATCCTCATCTATCTTCTAGCAATGATTTGTTCCTAAAAATAAGGAAATCCCTAAGATTTAGGAAAACCTTTTCAAAACTGATTGCTAAAGCTAAATATAAAAAGTGGACTTTTAGGCACTCCCAAATTAGCTAAAGATCTCCTGAAATCATCAAAATAATATAATCTTCTAATTAGGCCACATAAACAACTAATTAGGCCTATTTAATGCATAAATTAAGGTGACAGGTTGATTGATCTGTCTAAGCCCAAATCATCTTCTATTATTACTTATTCATCTTAAATATCTTCAATCAGTGCATTAGGAGCTTTTTTCATCCTTTTAGCTTTAGCCGATGTTACTGGACCTCCACCGATGTGTAATGAGTCATCAAAATATGTTGAACTAGATTATACCATCCTTTGAATGTCCTTAGTTGGGTTTCCATCATTCCCCCTTTATTTAAAAGGATTTGTCCTCAAATCTTCATCACCTACATCAAATGAAGAGAGATCAGACATATTAAATGTAGCATTAATATTATACTCAACTGGTAGATCTAGCTTATATGCATTTTCATTGATATGCACAATGACTTGGAATGGTCCATCTCCTCATAGATGTAGCTTAGAACCTGTTTTGTTGGAAATTGCTTCTTCCTGAAATGAATCCAAACCCAATCTCCTGGTTCAAAAATCACTTTCTTAAATCCTTTGTTGGCTTGAGAAGCATATTGTTCCATCCTCTTTTCTATTTGATGTCTGACCTTTTCATTTAATTGCTTGACCAATTCAGCCTTCCTTGCACCATCTAAACTAGCACTCTCATCAATTGGTAAATGTGTTAAATCCATTAGAGTCAAGGGATTTAACCTATATATAACTTCAAAAGTGGAAAGTTTATAGTAGAACGGATAAGACAATTATAAGCAAATTCAACATATGGCAAACAATCTTCCCAATTCTTCAAATTCTTTTAAATGATCATAAACAATAACATAAACAAAGTTCAATTAACTACCTCAATTTGCCCATCAGTTTGTGGATGGTAAGTTTGAGAAGACATTAGCTTAGTACCTAGCTTACCCCATAATGGCTTCCAAAAGTAGCATAAGAACTTGGCATCTTGATGAAAAACAATGCTCTTTGACACTCCATGAAGTCGTACTATCTTATGAAAGAATAAGTTGTTGGATCGCGTACAGTCCGAGTATTCACAATACACTGCGGAAAAGACCATACAACAACATGAAGTATAATCGAAA
>JANSVA010427773.1:0-19585 GCA_025504915.1 Erythroxylum reticulatum | reverse complement strand
TAAGGAGCCATCTGAATGCTCGAATGATACGAATTATTATAAGCAAATTCGATCAATGGCAAGTGTTCATCCCAAGCGGCCTTGAATCCATAACATATGCCCTGCGCATTCCTTCAAGGGTTCTAATGGTCCTCTCAAATTGGCCATCTATTTGAGGATGAAAACTGTGTTAATCCATAACATATGCCCTGCACATTCCTTCAAGGGTCCTAACGGTCCTCTTAAATTGGCCATCTATTTAAGGATGAAAATTGTGTTAAAATTCAACTTGGTCCCTATAGCCTCTTATAAGCTTCCCTAGAATCTCGAAGTAAATCGATGATCCATGTTAGAAACTATAAAGTCAGGAATTCCATGCAATCTCACTATCTCATCAATATACTTCTTTGTTAGCATATGTAGAGAGTCAGTCTGTTTAATTGCCAGAACAAAGGCTGACTTTGTCAACTGATCAACAATGACCCATATGGCATCATGCTTCCTACTGGTCTTGGGCAAACCCATCAGAAAATTCATGTTGACTCTTTGACACTTCCACTCAGGAATGGATAATGGCCTTAACTTGCCAGAAGGTGCTTGGTGTTCAGCCTTGACTTGCTGACACACTAGAAACTTGCTCATACATTCCGCTACATCTCTCTTTATGCCTTTTCACCAAAAGTGCTCTTTCATATCTCTATACATCCTGGTACTACCTGTGTGCATGATATAAGGTACATTGTGTGCCTCATCAAGTATCTCATCCTTTACTTCCTTGACATTCGGGATACAAAGTCTGTTTCCTACAACCATGAATCCATTGTCCCTCACTACCACTTCAGATTTCTTGCCATTTTGAATTTCTTCTTGGAGCTTACTCAATTCTGCATCCTATGCTTGTAACTCCTTAACTTTTTCCCTTAGTATCAGTCTCACTCTGAAATTCACAAGAATACAATTTGTTTCCTCCTATTTCAAGCTTATTCTAAGCTTCGCCATTTCTTCCAATAACGACAAATAAACTATTCAAACATGAGTTATAGAGGATTTCTTACTTAAAGCATCCGCTACCACATTTACCTTTCTTGGATGGTATTCAATCAATAGGTCATAACCCTTGAGCAATTCAATCCACCTTCTTTGTCTCAAATTCAACTCTTTTTGACTGAATAAATACTTGAGACTTTTATGATATGTAAAAATCTTCGTTTGAACTCCATATAGATAATGCCTCCAAATCTTTAGGGAAAAAATTACTACTTCCAATTCTAGATCATGAGTCAGGTAATTCAACTCATAAGGCTTTAACTGCTGTGAAGCATAAGCTATTAGCTTGTCTCCTTACATCAACACACCACCCAAACATTTTCTTGAAGCATCACAGTATACTGTATAACCCTCATCTCCTGTAGGCAAAGTAAGAATTGGTGCACTGGTCAATCTGTGCTTAAGTTTCTCAAAGCTCTTCTAACATTCGTCACTCCAGATAAACTTCTGATTCTTCCTCAATAACTTGGTCATCAGAGCTGCTATTATAGAGAACCCTTCCATAAATCTCCTATAATAGCCTGCCAATCCTAGAAAACTCCTCACTTCTGTCACTATCTTGGGTGATTGCCAGTTTATTATTGCTTCAACTTTCCTCAGATCTACATGCACTCCATCTTCCAAAATCACATATCCAAGGAATACCACCCTATGAAGCCAAAACTCAAATTTGATGAATTTGGCATAAAATTCTTTCTCCCTCAATGTTTGCAACATTATCCTGAGATGTACCTTATGTTCCTCTTCACTCTTGGAATAGACCAAAATGTCATTGATAAACACTATGATAAACTGATCCAGATACTCGTTGAAGATCCTATTCATAAGATCCATGAATGCAGTCGGAGCATTGGTCAATCCGAAGGGCATGACTAGAAACTCATAATGCCCATAATGTGTCCTGAAGATTGTCTTACTCACATCAGACTCCTTGATTCTGAGCTGATGATAGCCTGACCTGAGGTCAATCTTGGAAAAGACCTTTGCTTCCTGTACCTGGTCAAACATATCATCAATCCGAGGAAGAGGGTATTTGTTCTTAACAACCACCTTGTTGAGTCTCCAGTAATCAATGCATATATGCCATGTTCAATCCTTCTTCTTAACAAACAAGACCGACGCTCCCCAAGGTGACGAACTCGGTCTTATATATCCCTTCTTTAATAGTTCCTCCAATTGTTCCTTGAGCTCCTTCAGTTCAGTTGGGGCTATTCTATAAAGTGGTATAGAAATGGGTACAGTTTTGGGATTCAAGTCGCTAGCAAATTCGATTTCCCTCACTAGTGGCAAACTAGGTAAGTCCTTTGGAAACAAGTCTAGAAACTCCCTCACAACTGGAAAATCCTCTAACTTTCCTTCATTCACATCAGTGTCCACAACATATGTCAAAAAGGCTTCACATCCCTTTCCTATCATCCTGTTTGCTAGCAAAGCCGAAATAACTCTTGGTGATGATGTTTTCCTGTCCCCTATAAAAATCACCTTCTCACCGTCACCCAGATCAAATTCCACATCCTTGAGGGTACAATCTAACTTCACATGATACTTCTCCATGGCATCCATTCCAAGTATAATGTCTAAACCCTTTAGCTCTAGAGGTAATAAGTCTACTACCAGTCTATCACCCTCAATAACCAGTTCATAATCTCTATATCCTTGATTTATTATCACCTTCCTCCCTAAAGGAGTGCTAACAATCAAAGGACTATCCAATGGCACCAAATTCACATATGTAAAATCATGCTTGTAGAAACAAATGAATATGTAGAACCAGAATCAATCAAGACATATACTTTGAAATTAAATAACTGAGCTACAGTCGTGACAACTTCGGGTGCGGCTGTAGCTTCCTCTATAGTCATAGAAAACACCCTTGCTTACGCCTGAGCCTGAGCTTGACCCCTTGGCCTTCCTGGAGGAACAACCTTCCTTACAGACCCAAAACTGCCTACCTCAGTGACTGGCCTGGTTTCCCCTGTTTCTGCTCTCCTTGGAGCTTGCAACTACGACCCCTCTTGCCTTATTACTTGGGGACAATCCTTGATCATGTGCCCCTTCTCTCTATATCAGAAGCATGCTCCAATTAACTTGAAGTACTCTCCCTTGTAAAGCTTTCCAAAATGCTCACATTAGGGGTCTATGTTCCTACTCCACTCCGCCCTATTATTGCCCCCTATGGTTGAGACTTGCATTAAAGCTGCCCTCAGTTGCTTGTTCTTAACTGAGGCACTATTCCCTACCTTACTCTGTGTGTGGAAACTCTTCATACCCTCCCAGGCGTTGGAGCACTCACCCCTTTCTTGGAAAATTGCTCCAGATTCTTCCTCTTTCTGCTCACTTCATTCTTTATATTGTCTAGTTTTTCAGCCTGGAGTGTAACATCTACCAACTGCTGGTAATCACAGAAATTGTGGATCAAGACTTTCTCCTTGATCCCTAAATGAAGTTCTCCCTCAAACTTGCAACACTTATCCTCCTCATTGGCAACAATGTTGGCCGCATATCGTGATAGCTGGGTGAACTTCAGCTCATATTCACTCACATTGATGTCCCTCTATGTGAGATTCAGAAACTCCCTAGCCTTTTCTTGTACATAAACTCTAGAGAACTACTTCTTCCTGAATACTTCCACAAAGTCTCTCCATGACAACACCAGAGGCATAATCTGACTGTGGGGTACCAATTCCCACCAATGAAAAGCATCCCCCTGTAGTAAGCTCACTGCACAATCTAGTTTCTCTTCATCAGAGCACTTTATCTGAATCAGGACTCTCTTTGTCCTCTTCAGCCAGGCTTCAGCCTCTTCGGGATTTGTAGTCCTATTGAAATCTATAGCTCTATACTTGTGGAGCTTATCATACTATCCAGTCCTCTCAATTGGAGCTTGCACTGGGACTTGAGACCCTTGGCCTATGGCATATGAGAAAGCCTGAGCAAAGGCTTGAAAGAACCGTGGATCCATGGGGTTTGCTTGAGGCATCGGTAGAGGCGATGGAGGCACTTTTTGTTGCATACTAGGTTCCTTAAAATTTGGAGCAAAATATGTCCCTAAATCTTGTGGGACATAGGATTCATCCGTGCTCCCTTGGTGAGAGCCAGATTGAGTCAGAGCTCCTCGAGTTCTTTTTCGAGGCGGCACTCTACTCTTTCAATTTAAAACCATTGAAAATCTTTAGTTCATGCAAAATAGTTTCAGATTATGTAAAACAATTCAAAAAATTGCAGGTTGTTCATTTAAAAGTAATGCATGTTCATCCCGTGTCCTAAACTACCCATTTCAAGCCTAAGATACTCCTAAACCTAGTCGTACATCTGGACCAAAATCTAGGTTTCTCTGATACCATAACTGTTGGACCTTGCTTCTGAAGTCTAACACCAGAGTCGTGAGAATGTGAGCCTAATACCCTGTAGTTTTCAGAGTCCAACAATCCGGAGTCATAAAGCATGAGCGAGCTTCCTTATAGGGTTAAGTCAATGATTCCTCATTAGCCATCATCCCATAAGGGTGATATGCCCCCACCAGTTATACACCAAATTACAATTTGACTTCTTTAAAACAATTGTAACTCTCAGCCTCATGTTTATTTTGAAACGAGAACCATCACATTTGGTGATCTAAAGCTCAAGATATGCCTAAAAATCCAAGTATGTTCATAATCTGGTTATGCTCTTCCAACCAATCCCTCATATTCCTTCCATTAATATTTTTCAAATCTACACAAAAAGTTATAAATTTTTAAATAGAGGTAGAAAAATGTGCTAGGATTGCATTGCTTTAAGAATCACTTCATTTGGAGGTCGGATGATGAAGTTATGGCCAAAAGAATTAAACATATTTATATCCTCAATCATATTGTACCTCTTTTGGGAGAATTGGCATAACTTTCTCTGAGAACCTCATACTGGGGTCATTATAGATTATTTAAAAAAGAACTTCCAGATCTACAACTTTTGTGAAGACCCCAAAGTTAAATTTGATTTTCTATAGAGTCAAAAATGTGAATAGACGATAGGATTAGTTGAACAGTGCACCAGACAATATGACGTTATAACCAGATGATATGATGTCACTAGATGAAACGTCCTCACCAAACGAAGTACCCTTACAAGACGAAGCATCCTTACAAGATGATATGTCCTCACCTGATGACGTGTCCTCATAAGATGATACGTCCTTACCAGAGGATGCATCCTCGCAAGACAAAACATCCTCGTAAGACGATACATCCTTACAAGATGAAACGTCCTCACAAGATGACACGTCATCACTAGATGAAGTGTCCTCACTAAACAAAGTGTCTTCACAAGACGATGTGTCCTCAACAGACTATACGTCTTCACCAGATGATACGTCCTCACCAGACGACACGTCATCACCAGACGATACATCTTATACTCCTAAACATCTCCACTTACAAGGACCATAACTTTTGACTCCGATATCGAACAATTTCACACTTTATAGTGTTGGAAAGCTAGAAAAGCAAGCTACAACTTCCATGAAGTCAACTTGTCAAATTCATCCTAGATCAATCCAGATTTTTCCTTAAAGTCAAAACACGAAATTTTCCCTTATGGAAGACTTGAAATTTTGCACTATGCAAACTTGGAATGTTCTTAGTATAACCATTCAGCTACCAAAATGATTTCATTAAACTCTCAAATATCAACTCATTTGTCTCATCACCTTCAACTACATCTGATCAGCTATAATTCCTATCTTCCTCTCCATAGTATCTCGCTTACGCATATATATATATAAACACCAACGATTTATGTTCCAAAATCCTTAACTCAAGTTGATTGCTTCTTTACATATATCTACTTTCAACTCACATCATCATGCACCATTCTCACTTCATTAACATCAAAAGAATAAGGTTTTTACAACGCTTTAGTGGGCATTTCAAGCCACTTTACATCATAATCCAAAAATACAACTTTGCAGAAAAAATAATTTCTCAAAATGTGATTAAAGCCTTGTTTCACATAATCTATCTTCAAAAACAAAATATGCATATTGGAGTGATGCCTTGACTCTCAAATTGATAAGATGATATCTTGTTCATCGCCTGTAGATGGGAAGGAATGGGGGTGAGCTTAAAGTTCATGGGTAACAGTTTTATAATCGATAGTAAGCAAAAACCATTTTAAAACTCACATTGAGTCAAGATACATATATTTTCCAAAACTCAATTTATCAACAGTTCATAAGCAACTTAATTCATGCATCATTAAACTTGCCAACATATTTGAACATGTAAACACATAAACACATTATAATGGTTTGGGTGGATCCAAAATAGAACGTACTACACAATTCCCATAAGGGTCTTGTGTAGCCATGAACTTTGGGAAGTCTATGAAGGAGCTCCATGCCATTAGCGGGCAAGCGGGAGAAGCCTTTGGTCAAGTGCACTTGACATACTTAGGGGACCACCAAAAACTCACATAATCGTGCATCTCACATCTTGGAAATTTGCTGCCCACATGACACATTTTCAAAACATAATTTCATAAACTTTATATCCTATCAAAATCATTCCCATTTTTGTTTCATAGTTCATCCATAAACTTCATACACACACATATAGCACTTTCTTAAAGCCTTTAAATAACAATGAATGCACATTTTAAAAGTAGATGAAAACATTTATTTCCCTTTTCTTGAAAGAAACAATAATGGCTTATTATTCGATTATAAAAATGTTACCCACCTTAATTTCCTTGCTTGAAAACTTGCTCAAGGATGTCTCTCCTCTTGCTCTTCTTTCCTCTATTGCCTCCCTTCAACATTAACAAAAATCCTCATTCAATATGAGCTCCAATTGGAAAACCCAAAGAACTATATGCATGAAATTGACCCTAGAATACTTAAACCCATACATTTCCTAAGCTTTTTGAACCAAAACCCTTTCAAAAATACAAAAGATTTAACATAAGCTTACCTTGAATCTTCACCAAACCATGAATTTCTTAGCTCTAATGGAAGCTCTAATCTTCCTCTTCCTTTTTCCTTTCTTGATCACTCTCAAAATCCCTCTTGAAGACTAAGAAAAATTAAAACCTAGCTTAACTGTCTTTTTTCTCTCAACCCACAACACTCTCTCTCCTTTTTTTTTTTCTTATTTTTGTCATTTCTCTCTTCTTTCATTCTTCACCAATGTTTTTTCTTCTAAAGCACAAGTCCACAATTCCTTCTTCCCATTTTCCCCCTACTTCAATGCCTTAAAGCTTTCTCACTTACGTAATCTTCCAAAAATGCCCCACATGCAACTTACCACCTTAACACTTTAATTCAATTTACCTATGTCATGAAATCCTACTCACATTAGTATGCTAGTTAATTCCAACATAAATTAATCTGGAAAAACCCCAAAATTAATCTAATCATGCTTATTCATCAAGAAAAAAAATTCAGGGGCCAACATCTTGTCTATGTATGTAGACTGATAAAGACCAAGAAACCTTTTAGATCTATCTCTATAGATCCTTATCCCTAAAATATAAGTTGCTTCTCCAAGGTCTTTCATAGAGAAGTTCTTAGCTAACCAAATTTTGAATGATTGCAAAGTAGAGACATCATTTCCCATTAGTGATATGTCATCTATATACAATACGCAGAACACGATTGCACTACTACTAACCTTCTTATACACACATAGCTCATCCGGATTTTTTGAGAAACCAAACTCGTTGATTGTCTCATCAAATAGGATATTCCAACTCCTAGATGCTTGTTTCAATCCACAAATGAATTTCTAAAGCTTGCATACCTTTTCTCTGTTTATGGATATGAAACCATCAGGTTGTATCCTCGGTTAAGTTTCCATTAAGGAAAGCCATCTTCACATCCATTTGCCATATCTCATAATCATAATGAGCGACAATGGATAGAAGCATCCTAATGGATTTAAGCATAACTATTGGGCTAAACGTTTCATTATAGTCAACACCTTGCCTTGACGATAACCTTTAGCTATAAGCCTAGCTTTATGGGTAACTACATTACCCTTCATGTTAGTTTTCTTCTTGAAAACCCATTTGCACCCTATCTTTAGGTGGGTAAACCAAATTCCATACTTGCTTTTCATACATGGAATCCATTTTAGATTTCATAGCTTGAAGCCATTTGTCAGATTCTAAACTCTTCAGAACCTATTCATAGGTAGTAGGCTCATCATCTTCTATGAGCAATACGTCGTTAAGTTCACTTATGAGAAATCTATATCTTTTGGGAACATGACATATGCTACTTGACCTATGAACTTCTTATGTATCAAAAGGTTGAATTATTGTTTCATTTTCATGAACAAGAGTCTCGGGTCCAGGCAGTTGATCTGCATCTATTTGAGCATCTTGAACTTCCACAAGTTTAATTTTGCTCCCACTATCTTCTCTTATAAGAAACTCTTTCTCTAAAAAGACAACATATTTTGAAACAAACACCTTTTGTTCCTAAACATTTTAGAACTAATATCCTATAGTTTTCTTAGGACATCCTATAAATAGACACTTGTCAAATTTAGCTTCAAGTTTATTTGACTGAATCTGCTTCACATAAGTGAGACAACCCCAAACTTTCATATTAAAAAGATAGGGTTTCTTATTTATCCATTCCTAATATGGTAAAATATGTCCATCAAACAAAATTTGTTTGATTTTTTGGACATATTTTACCACAAAAACAAACTTTCATCTCTTTCACAAATACTAAGTACCTACCTTCAATTTGAATATTGATTAACATTTTTTTTTGGTAAATCAGAAGTTAAATACATTGAAAAAGGTTTATGTACAACCATGGGATTGCCTTGAAAGCCATACCCTCCCACATCCAACAGTTAACCTATCCTAAGAACATGAAGAACTCTACATATAGTACCCTATGAATCACACCAACCACAACATTCTACCTATACGACTATACCAATCAAGATGGCCTTTTGGGAAGGAACATCTTACCAACAATACACACATTTACAGAGAGTGAAAGTAAAAAAATACATTAAACCCACTATCATTTACTCAATAGAAACTAGTAGTTCACAAACATTTCCACATTTGAGGCCATAAGTTCACGTCTGCCTTGCATAAGTTAAACCTCATTGCTACATTGCCATTTTGTTGAAGGTGCAGATCTTGTCCTTGCTCCTTATATTCCTCTGCCCTTTTATCCTTAACAGTTTTGCCCCACGTCTTTGGTTAAGTATCCGAAGGATGAGCTTCCTACTATTTTGGTTTTTGAGTATCTTAGTAAACATCTTGATGCGTCTGTGGAGGTCATTTATCTGCTTATTCCAAGCTTTACTGACTGGAGACATGGGCTTATCCTGGGATTAGATTCCCTATTGATTTTGAAGTAGTTCTCTCACCCAGTACCTATAATTACAAGATAGAAGAAAATACACCAGAATCACAAATTACCTATTCTCGGTGTTTGAGCAAAGTTGTTCCATTACTTGGAAGATCACTTTAGTGTTGATGCTCCCCACTTCTATGACTTTATCTTTGAAGATTTTGGAGGTTTCTCTTGGATCATATGTTATAGACAACAACTGATAGCAAGATAAGAAAGGTGTTGAGGTTAATGTTTCTCTGGCTAGGGGTTTGGTTGAACCAATTTTGAATGGCTTGTAGATTGAAAAGGTTTGGAATGTTGATCTGAAAATACCTAAGGCAATGCAACCAAACTGATTTCGAAAAGGAGCATTCAAAGAAAAGGTGTTGAATAGATTCATTTTCCGAAGAGCAGAGTGAACAATGGTTAGGGACGAAGGTATAAAGAAGTTGATCTCTAGTTTGTAGCTTATTAAGGAAAACTAACCACAAGATAAATTCATGCCTTGGGTTGGTACCTTGATGCCACACCAATTTACACCAAGGCACTCTCAGATAAGAAGGTCTCAATAAAGTGTTAACTGAAGCGTTAGTGTAGGTTTTAGTGGGGCTGGCAATCAGTCTATCGGGTTGGTATGTTAATGACTCTAACATATGAATGGCCTGAATTGTGGCATCTTGCCAGTTCCAGCCATTGTAACTAATAACCTCAAATACTTTTGCATTCATTAGGAGTTCTGAACCATTGATAATTCTTGGGGTGGAGAGATCCTTATGTATTCCTCTAAGATGCCATGGGTCGTACCATAAGAAAGTTGAAACACCATTCCCTATCCTAAATCTGAAATAGTTCCCAATAATATTCCTGACATGAGTTAGTTTCCTCCAACTCTAAGAGCTATTACTAGTGGGCTGAGCACTCTAGAAATTATTTCTTCTAAGGATAATGATGTGCACCCATTTAACCCATAAGGCTTCCCTATCATGAAAGAGGACCCAGATTCTTTTTCCTAACAAGACATTATTCCAAGTGGATAAGTGCTTAATCCCCAGACCACCCTCCTTTTTTGGCTTACAAAGATCAAACCAGTTTACCTTTGTATGAGAATTTGACACAACCTTCCCAGAACATAAGAAATTCCTAAGTTTAGACTCAATATCTTTGATAATAGAGGTAGGAAGAATGAAATGGCTAGCCCAATAGACCTAAAAGGTGGCCAAGATAGAAATCACCAACTAGAGCCTGCCAGTATAGGACAAAGCTTTATTAGTCCATTTGTTAACTCTGGAGTCAATTTTGTCCAATAAGGGGATACAATCTCTTCTTGGCAATCTACCAGTTAAGAGAGGTACACCTAGATATTTCATAGGGAACTGAACTCTTAGGAGACCCGTAAGAGTTTCTAGTTGAATGGACCGATGATTCATATCAAGTGATAAGAAGAATTGACTATTGTTGATATTCATTTCCAAACTAGAGAATTGAGAGAAAGTGTTCAAGAAATTAAACAAAATAGTCACGGAGGTCAGATCAGTATGAAAAAACATTAACAAGTCATCAACAAACAAAAGATGGGAAAGTTTGAGGGTTTTGCATCTCCAGTGGAATTTAAAATTTGGATTTCCTATTATCGAAGTATTTAGGCTCCTAGAAAGGACCTCCATCCAGATAATAAATAGGTATGGAGAGAGAGGATCACCTTATCTTAATCTTGATTTCCCACGAAAAAATTTCGTAGGCAACCCATTTATGAGGACAGAGTATGAGGGAGAGGTTAAACACTCTTCAATCCACTTAAGAAACATAGGAGGGAATCCTACAAGTAGGAGCACTTGGAGCAGAAAATCCATCTGGATGGAATCATAAGCCTTTTCCAAGTCAATTTTAAAAGCACATCTCTTATGGCTATTTGAAAGGTGATAGTTCTTAAAAATCTCTTAAGCTAAGAGAATGTTATCTCCTATACGACAATTTTTAATGGAAGCACTTTCGTTTGAACTAATGATGAGGGAATTTTTTTTTCTAATTCTATTAGAAATTATTTTTTTGATCACCTTATAAATCATGTCACAACAAGAAATAGGTCTATAGTCCAAAATCGTGGAAGTTTGGTTCTTCTTGGGAATAAGAGTAATAAAAGTTGAGTTAAGCTCTTTAAGGAGCTTCCCATGTTGGAAAAAGTCTTGAATTACCCTAGTGATCTCATTACCAATAACAGGCCAAGTATGTTTAAAAAAGAATCCATTAAACCCATCCGGGCCAGGGGCCTTATTCGGTTTAAAGGAAAGTAAAACTCCTCTAATCTCCTGTGATGTAACTTCAGCTACAAGATTGGTTCTAATGTTTTCAGGAATTGGATGGGGAAAGAGAGGAGACATATAATCTGTGGCAAGTGCAAGGTCTTTCTTTTGACTAAGAGAATTTTGGAAGAAACTCAGGAAGGAATTTTGGATTTCTATTAGGTTAGCAATTCTTTGGCCAATGCTCACCAGTAAGGAGTGGATAGTGTTTTTGTTCCTATTTGAAAAGATGGAATTGTGAAAGAACCTAGTGTTCTTGTCCCCCTCCCTAAGCCATTTAATGCGGAAGATTGTTTATAAAAGGATTTTTTATCATTTAAAGCATTAAAAAAATTGGTCATAGCCTCATGCTCTTCGGTAACAAGATGAGTCCTATTAGGCAATAACCACATTTGGTCTTGGAGGTTATTTAATAAAGTTTGACAATTTTCAACTCTGTCATTGATATCACCCACCTGAACAGAATTTAAGGATTTGAGAGCTTTTTTGACTAGTTTGAGTTTTGACACAACACAGAACATAGGGGTACCTTGAATATAGGTGGTCCAAGCCTCTGCGACTATCTGAAGGAAGTTGGGTTGAGAGACTAGGAAGTTTGAAAATCTGAAAGGAGAGGATCTTCTCTTAAGGAAAGCATCATTCCTTATAATTATAGGAGAGTGATCGAAAATATTAGGGTTGAGGATTTCTCCAAAGGATCTAGGAAATTAGGTACTCCATTTTGGGTTTATAAGAGCTCTATCTAGTTTTCTAGCTATGTGGAGATCACCAGATTATTTATTGAACCAAGTAAAAGAAGGACCACTAGAGTTGAGATCATACACACCACAATCCTCTACACACTTCCTAAAATCTCTCATACCACTGATAGCTGAGGAGCTAAGGGGATCAGCTTCGTGGGAAAACATAATGGAGTTAAAATCACCCACCAAAATCCAAGGATTGTTCCCAAAAACGAGTTTAATGTTTGAAAGTTTAGTCGAAAGATTGTTCTGATGATTAAGGTTATTAGAACCATAAATGCAAGTAACAAAGAAAATTGAATCACAATTCACAAGAGACACTTCTAAAAGGATCAATTGGTCAGTGGTAAAAATAGGGGTGCACATATAACGATTAGGATTCCAAAAACCACTAACCTAGAATAAGAAGCTTGGTCTAAATTACTACAAAAATTCCATCTTAGAAACATAGAAGTGCAGATATTATTCAAAAGGATAAGAGACTTAATCCTAGATTCTATCAAGCATACAAAAGAGACTGACATCCTTTTAAGGAAGGACTTCACTACTAACTGCTTTTTATGGTTATTAAGACCTCTAACATTCCCAAAACCTATATCCATAAGTAAAGACATAAGGACATTACTGTTTGTGATTTTTCCTAGTTTTCCTACCTCCCCTAATGATAAAATACCCCTCTTCCCCTTCCATCAAACCCGAGTTTTGGACTTCATTATCAGGAACCACATCAGATTTAGGATAGGTAATAGAATTACTTGATTCGCCCATACCAGGGTAGTTAATATCTTCAAGGGTAACTTTAGGATCATCCTGCTTTTTCTTCCCTTCCTTGCCTTCACTCTGCTCAATTAAGATGACAGTAGCTTCAAGGTTAACATGAGAATCATCTTGCTGCTGCTGGAATTCCTTACCTTTACTCTGCTCAATCAGGGTTTCAACTAATCTGCTCTCCTTAGGACTATCTTGTACTTTTTAAGGGCTTTGCTCCTGACTTCTTCCGAGCTATATGCTTCCATTTGCAGGTTTCGAATTACTATCCTTTACCAACCCTGCTTGAGTCCCAGTTTCAAGCATACGTCCAGTTAGTTGCCATTCTTTTTTTGAGCTATCTTCTCAGGTTTCCATTCATATTCTAATGTCATCTCTTTAAATGTCATCTTTCCCTCATCATCATAAGTTGCCAGCTGAAATGAAGAAGGCCAATTCTTTTCCAGATCTAGTTCTACACGCATCCTAGCATATATTATTCGAGACATTTTTGCTATGTGGGAATCCGTCAACAAAGGATGTCCTACTGCACTAACAATCTTACCCATCCCCTCAGTGTTCCAATAATCATAGGGGGTGTTGTGGAATCTGATCTAGACAAGTGCATATCTAACATCCTCCCACTCCCCCACATTTAAGCTCCCCCACATGTAAGCTCCATTTTCATAAGAACAAGGGCTTCCCTTAGATATGCCAAGGTCCACTTTCTAACACCTCATTCATCCCACATTCAAAATCAAATTTAAACAGAAACTTGTTTGAACTAGTCACTAATATTTCAGTTAACCCACAAGCTAACCAAGCCTTTGATAGGGCTCTCTAAACTATGGGGAAGGCAAGGAACTTACTATTGAAGAACCCAATTAGGGTATGTTGAAACTTCCTGACTCTTTCTTGAGCTAACTCTAGCAGGGGGATGACTAAAATTTGGCCCTCCTTGATTTCTAGGGGGTAGTACGCCAGAGCCTAGACACTGGAAGCCTCCTCCTCATCGTCAGTAACCATTGATTTCCAGGTTTTTATAAGAGCTTTGCGTGATTTGTGGTTGTGGTTGGATAAAGGGATCTCTAGGTCAGAATGGGATTAAAACAATTTATGGGAGGTTAGGGGTATCTTAATAGATGGAAGGTTGGGGAAGTTAAGGTCGAGATTCTCAAATTTGGAAAAAGTGTCGAAAGAGGGATGCTGTTTAGAGTAAGGGTTCGGACTAGGGGTTTACTAGAATGGGGAAGTTAAGGTCGAGATTTTCAAATTTGGAAAAAGTGTCGAAAGAGGGATGCTGTTTGGAGTAAGGGTTCGGACTAGGAGTTTACTAGAAGAGGGTGGGAGAGAAGAAGAAGACGACGCCATGGAAGAGGGGGGTCACAACTCACCAGCGATCCGCGAAGTAATAGCCACTGCTGCTCTCACTCGCTCTCTACTCTCACATCGCTCTTGTTTCACATTCTTTTAAGACTTTTTTTAATTTATTAGTTAATATTGATTACCATTAATTTATGCTACAACAATAATTGAATCACTTATTTTCGTATTAACACATTCATAAAAATGTTGACCAATATTAGGCTTAGCATTTGAAATTTGTAACTTCATCAAGGCATTACAATTGGGGTAATTAATATTCAACATCTATATTATATATAGAAATATCAATATTAATTATATTTGAATATAATTAAATTATCACATATAACAAATAATATATATTACAATTATTTTACCGCTGAACATAATGCTTTCTCTTCACAAAATTGATAATATATCCTTCAAAATTTTGCAACATTATCAAAATAATAATAAATAGCACCCTTGAATCCATTAACAAAACCTTGATACTCTTCCCATGTGAAATATATACTAGGTGCATGCCCAACGAAAGTTTAATATACTTTATTTCTGCCTATAAATGGTTATCCTATTACAATATCATTATACAAATATTTAATTATTACCTTAAATGCAGCACTACTATGATTTCTTTTCATAAATTCACTAAAAGAAGAATCAAATTTCCAAAATGTTAGCATAATATCCCCAATATTAGCATTTTAGCAAACTACTATTGCATTTACAAAATGAAAGAGAGGAAGCTTTTTCCCTGTAAATCAGGATGAAGTGTTACATAATTGAATATTTAGGCTATGGACTATGTAATGTCACTTTTTCAGTAATTACCAAAATGTATATATTCTGTATACAACATAAAACAAAGTATGAATTGACCACCATGCATTTAGTGTAGCTAATTTTTTTATTCGACTTACATTTCATACTGAAAACCAAACATATGAGTATTCAAGGTTTTTTCTCTTCAATTTGCTATGTACGCATACAAGTCAATCATCCTTTTCAATAACAAACAAATCGTACCTTACCATAATCCAATATGAAACCCTAGTACCCTAGCATAATACAAGTAAATTTTTTGGACGCATAAATCCAATTTGAAACCCTATTATAAAAAAAATGGATTTATGCTTTCGAAACCCTAATACAATACAAATGCAATTTTCTAGAAACATAAGTCATTTATGGACAAGATGAAATTCAAGTCGACCATTATGCATTCAGTTAATCTAGTCAAGTGGAAAGAAGAATAGAGAGAGAGGACCAATTATACCCTAGTCGGTGCCACAGGAAGTCAGGTGACTGCTTCTTCAGTTTTTACCCAACGAAAAAATCACAGATATAGAAGAAGCACCAACACACGATAGAAGAAGCACCAACTTTGGAGGAATTAGGGGATTTTGGGTTACAAAGTTTTCAGCGTTGCGTGACATAGAAGAGACAGAGAAGAGATGCAGAAGATTTTTCATTTGATTTTAGTTGAAAAGATTTCGTTTTTCTATCAAAGCTAAACGACGTTGTTTTGCTAATTAGACAATCTTCACCTAAACCAGCTAAAACGTCTAATTAGAGAGGGATGTCATCACATGGTGTCATGTCAGCAAAGATAATGATGAGACTAAAGTTGCGCTAAAATTGAAAAAAAATAGAAGTTTAGGCATTTTATTGCAACTTTATAAAGTTTGGGCTATAATTGAAAAATAGAAGAAAGTTTGAGCTTTTTTAAGTAATTAACCCTTTATTAATCTAATCATTTTTCATGTTATTTAAGCTTTCATTTTATTTTTACTAACCTAGGTAGTTTTTTCCTTTTTATATATATTTATTTATTCTTAGACCTTTCTTTATTTCGACCTTATGTTTATAGCATATTTTTAGGATTTGGGTATTTATTGCTATAACTACCAAGCACAATGAAAGGATGGAAGGGATAGTATTCTCTAGGAGATTACAATATACTGTCACTTATGGTGACATTAGAAGCTTCGAATAAGAGATATGTTAACATGTATTTGGAAGCTCAACCAATATTGGTGATGTGTTGTTAGCCACCCTAATCACTAATGATATATGCCTTATAATGTGTGGGAACTGTATAAATATCCAAATGTTATAGGGAACTAGCCTCTAAACACCTCCTTTATTAGTACTTATAACCTAGTGGAGAGATTATCCCACCTTTGCATGGAATGATCACGCTCCACCTAAATTTCTATAATAATATTAGTAAGAGGAGGGGCAACATCTTAAGGAGTCAGCTAAGAAAATCATTACTACAACTGAGGCTTGCTTATAAAGAATTGGAAAGCATCTTGCCTCCATCCATAACATAGAACTTTTAACTAGATAACTCATTCAACTTCTCTCCAAAGAGAAAAAAGGTGTTTGAAGAAGAATATAAAGAAGAGGAAGAAATGGCTACTGTTTAGGAAGAAAAAGAGAAAGAGGGAACTAAAAAAGGAGGTTGTTGAGGAATTGTCGAGAATCATCTTAAGTATTAAGGGCTCTTATTTCCCATAGAAAAAATTATCAAATTCAATTGAAGATGTAGAGGATTTTATTATTTATTGTTATATTGATCGTTTATTAATAAAAAGGAAATTAGTGAATTTACTTAGTTATATTAATTTGATGCCATATATCCTTACTATATTACAACACGGAATATTTATAAGGTAATGATCCTTTATTTCGGAAGACGGTTAGAAACAAGCTGCTACTTGTAGATTCAGGTTGAATGATGTACTTGTAAACAAGTTTAGTTAGAAGACTCATAAAGAATTGCTAGTTAGGAGGCAATCTAATATATATATTTTTTGGAGTGTAACTTTTCAGGACATAGGGTGGTTACCAATGTGGAGGCAAAGATTCGTTTAGAAGTTATACGGGGAAAAGGAGTGTTTTAAATATTTAGGATCTATCATCTAGAGCAACGGAGAAATTAATGATGATATAGTTCATCAGATCAGATTAGGATGGCTTAAATGGAGAAGTGCATCGGGAGTTTTATGTGACAAGAAGATACTACTCAAGCTTAAAGTTAAAATTTATCTTTTAACAATTAGGTCGATCATGCTCTATAGGACGAAATTTTGGCCCATCAAACAAGTGCATAGTCATAAGCTAATGGTGATGAAGATGAGGATGCTTCATTGGATGTGCATCATTACTATAAGAGATAAGATCAGGAATTTAATGGTAAAGGACAAGTTAAAGGTACCTAATATTATTGACAAATTCAGAGAGATAAGACTTAGGTGGTTTGGACATGTTAAGAGGAGACATCCAGATGCTCCAATGAGAAAATAATGTTGGATCTGAAAATAGAACACATAAGATTTGGCTACAATGGTAGATTTCAAAACTTTTTTAGAAATCAAAACACAGTGGAAGAAAGATAACCAAATCATCATGCCATGCCATACATGATACAGTATATGGAAAATAATTATCATAAGAACAAGATGGAGATTATATTACCGACTCCTTCACTACAGCTTTAACTCCTTACTGTGCTATCCTATCCTTAACAATATATCCCCCCCTAAGTGATGTATCCTCTTCTCATTATTATATCCTCTTCTTTATATTGTATCCTCGACCAATCCGATCTACCACTTGTTCTTTTTGGACAACTTAGTTAATAAGATCCTTTAGTAGGAAAGGAGAAGAAAAGTTTGGAGGAGATTTTTCTTAGAAGAAAGAAGCCAAAGATGAGACACCTCTCATGCAAATTTCGGGTAACACATGCAAGAAAGGAGAGAGAGTCCAAAAATTTAAGAACACCTCTCTTACACCTTGTCAACTTTGGTTATGCATGAAAAGAAAGAAGAGAAGAGCATCCAATGCATCACTTTATTCTTTAATCAAACATAAAGAAGCCATTAAATGAGACTCTTCTCATTTGTTTTAAGATGGCTATATGAAAAGACAAATAACCTAAAATAACATGTCAATTTCGGTTTTAGTGATGAAAGAAGGAAGATCATTAATCAAATACACCTCTTTCATCTTTAATCAAATAAATGCTAAAAGGTTCATTACATGCCATCATTAAAAGACAACCATTAATACATTTAATGGTAAGATAACTACTCCATTTAGTGATGATAAAACATGATAAATACCATCTTTATTTAATAAAACTAAAATTGTACTTTCCATTTCTTTAAGAATTTTGTTTTAATTTAATTAATCAAATTAAACCAAAGTCTAACCCATTTCTAAATGTTTATTTGGGTTTCTAATTAACCATTAATTAGTGCAAGCCCAACATTCAATCATGGGCTTTAAAAACTCTGTTTATATTTCTTACTTTGCTTGATAACCTTTCTTGAAGCCAAATGGGGAATCTTATTGGACTTAGATAATTCAAGCTCCAATAAGCCCACAATTAATTTAATTTTATTAGAATTAATTCTAGTTTATTAACTAAATGTCATTCCACTAAAGACAATTAGTTGAACTCTTGAATTACTAAATATTATAAGAACACATATTTCAAATAAGATGTCCAATTGCAAACCCTATTATAAACCTTATTATAGCCATTCACACAATAAAGGGTAAAATTACCGTTTTGCCCTTGTATTGGTTTTTCCTTTTAGACCTCCCGTTTTACTCTATCTGTTGATTAATACACAAGATCTCATCTTGGTGTTAAGACTTGATGGGTAGCTAGTCCATCAAACTCCTAACACCAGTTTAATCATCGATCTCCATAAAACATCTAGAAGTGAGGATATCACTAAACTCTTTATTTGAGTGAATGTTCCCTGATACATATTTCAGTTAATAATTCTAACATACAGACACTGGATTAATACTCTGTAAAAATCTATTCCAATCACATCAATAATTATAATAAAACATATATGAGTTCACCACTCATCAAGATTATGGTCCATAATAAGCAAATGCTAAAATTTACATTTTAAGACTAAAACAACGATCGACTTTATTCTTGAAATTATACTTGATTCTAGATTCATTTAATAGTGCCATTATCAATAGTTGACTACTATCATGATATGAAACTCATCATTCCCTTGAAGTAAACT
>JANSVA010427707.1:0-19600 GCA_025504915.1 Erythroxylum reticulatum | reverse complement strand
TAAGAAACCGATTACACGACGTGTCTCGGGAAACAAACTCCCGACATATCCTCTAAGAGGAGTACATGACACCCAATGGGTGGAAGATCAAAATATGTAGTGCCGATCACAAAATGCTCAACATAGCTCGCTAGCCAGTCTGCACAACGGTTCTTTTCACGGTAGATGTGACGATGAACCATTGTCCAGTTTCGCGTGAACAGTTCATGAATCCCTTGAATAATGGGGTTATGGATCGAGGATCGACTGGCCGAGGAAGAGAAGAGTTGGATGGCCATAGCCGAGTTGACTTCCAGTTCAATCCGACGATACCCTAGAGTTCACGCGAGCGTGAGCTCTGTAAACACTCCCCAGAGTTTCGCAGACACCGAAGAACACTAGCCAAGATTTTGGATAAACCCGCCAAGCCAATTGTCAGAACTGTCTCTGAGGAGTCCGCCACCTAAAGCCGAGGAGGAGGAACGAGTATAAGCTCCATCTATGTTCAAGCTTAAACAATTTCTTTACGATAAGACTTGTAAGAAGTCTCGAGCCCAATTTAGTCTCATCCAAACTCAATGTTAAATGCACGTAAATACAAGATTGAATACCATTATTTTTCCTTACGTGAAAACCAGTTCAAACTCAAGTCCGAAATGTAAGAGCACCAATATGGTTTCAAATATTACATCAAACATGATGTACGACTTCCTCTTGGCGATGTGTCATCCAAACTGAATGCACTCTATATATACGTTCAATAAAGCAAGAATATTAGATTATTGAGTGAGATCATACAACCCAGTTCAGTTTCACCCGTGCAAATAATTGACAACTATCACAGAGGCAACCGTTGATCTACCTCAGTTTTTGTGCTGCAACCTCCCACTTTCTGCACCAGCATAAGGATCGGTAATCACATTTATCACACTTGGTTTTCGTGAAGAAAAGGATTCAGTAAGAGCATATTTCAGTTCATCAGGTGTCTCAACACGATAACCTTTGGCCCCAAAGGCTTCCATTAGAGTATGATACGCAGCACAAGGAACAAAAGAAGTGGGTGCTGGATCATCTTTGAAAGGGCCTGTTATTTCTACAGGGCCTCTCCGGTCGCCACCATATACGCCCTCGTTGTTGAATACTATCACGACCACAGGTAACTGGTATCGAACCAATGTCTGAATGAGGTTTCGAGATATAACCAAAGCCATTAGTTCCATCTTATATTCATACTGAAAAACGCAAGATTGAAAATAATGTATCTAATTAACCAACTTTAGTTCTAATGGAACTATCATCTAGGTTTGTCAAGAAAAGAAGAGAAAGCATAAGAAGAAGAAACTACTGAACAGTATCAAAGAGAATCCGCACACTTGCAAGAACAAGAAAGACTTATGTGTTCCCTCCCTTTCCGCTTCTTTTTGTTTTACTCATCTATCAATCAAACTTCAAAAAATGCCTTTTCCCATCGTAGTAGGCAAGAGTGGAATTCTAGTTCTTTCGACAAATTTCCTAATCTCATCCTCCGCTCTGGCATATACAGCACCTTGTCCGAACACAGTTAAAGGCCTCTCCACATTTCTAAGCAACTCCACAGGTCTCTCAATCTCTGAACTATCAATCACATTCCCACTTTCACTCCATTTGCTGCTACTCAATGCAGTGGATATCAACCTCTCAGCTTCCGACTCTGTTACTCCTTGATGCAACACATGGGATGGAAGATCTAAGTAGCACCCACCCGGACGACCCGATCTCTAAGTTCTCTGTGAAGGCAAGGAATATATCCTTTATATTCCTAATTGTATTGTTCAGGTTCTTGACCAAACGGCTCGATCAAGAACGTGATCAATACAATTCTGTATATCCCTTATATTCCTTGCCTTCACAGAGAACTTAGAGAATGGTTTCACGGCTTCAATTTGGTCAAGCTCCTGAAAGTCGCCGCGTCCGGCGTCGTTTTAATCACAAGAGCCGGAGATCATAACCATCGGCCACGTATTGGCCATGGCATTAGACAGACCTGTCAGCCCGTGGATGCAACCGGGACCGGAGACAGTGAGCAGCAACCCCTGCCGGCCCGTTAGGTAACCGTAGGCGGAGGCCGCGTAGCCTGCGGACGGCTCATTGTGGAAGGCCAGGACACGAATGTCCAGGGACACGGGACGGTTGGCCAGAGACGTCAGCGGAATGCCGACCACTCCAAACATGTGGGTTCCGCCGCAACGACCGAGACACTTGGCGGCCAGGAAGTTGCCGTCAACGAGGGTGTTAGATTGCTTGTAGAATATTTCAGGTAAGGAAAGATAGAAGAGAAGCCTGAAAGGAGAGAATTAGATTGATGAATTCAGCCTGCTCTTTGTTAAACTATCTGGTCCTAATTTATAGTACTCACTCACTAAGAAATAAGAAAACTTACGAGAAAATAGTAACTTAGAAATTTCTACATCAGTTCACCACCTAATCCGGTGGAATCAAAATAAAGAAATAAGAAAACTTATAAGGAAATAATAACTTAGAAATTAGGAGACTATTTCACCACCTAATATGATGTAATCAAAATAAATCACCATCACTTAAAACATCAGTTTTTTAATCAAACTCAACAACCTTGACCTATTCGTAACAATAAGAAATCTCATTTGGGCACATCAGCAAATATTTAAAGGTTTCAGAGATTTGTAATTAATGGATTTGAGCAAGTTTGTTTGTGGAATTTAGACAGTCTAGTCAACGCAACATCCAAACAACAATGTTTTAGGTAACCAAGGGAGGTGATGGCTTTCGATTAGTTAGGAAGTCGTCACCTCGCCCCGTTAGATTTTAAGCCAACTTGGATCATCACCCCGTTAGAAAGTTGGAGTTTCTCTGGTATATTTTGCTGAAGTATCCAAATCGTCTTTTGTGATAACAAAGTTTAGATATTTTGTATAATTAAAAAATTGATAAAGATTTAAACTTTCTACGTTATCACTTCCAAGCATCCTGAGGCAACAATCGAAAAGGCAGAACATATCTCTTGTGAAAACAAAGTAATAGTATAATGAGACAATAATTTTCGTGTTGGCTAGTGGAGGTTTCGTGGGAGTTTTCCCTCCTACTCATCTCCGTGTCCTATACTTGTGTTGGATCTTTACATCATGCGTGGATTAAGATCTCCTTCAACTAAAAGAAAGCACAAACACTTACAAACCATCAATTAGGTAAAATATTCAATCTTTCGATATAATTATTTACAACTTTTCATTAATAATAATGGATTAAGACCTATTAAAGAAAAACTCCACATCGCTACTAATCTTTATAATTCATATAAACAAGATGTACAAAATATAAAAAATAGATTAACAGAACACAAAAGACTTTTTTATTAAAATGACATAAATAACTACATATATATTAGACATAGATACCTTAGAATTAACTGAACCTATTGGAACTTTCCATATTAATATATTATTATCAAATGAAAAACAAAAACAAATAGGTAAAACACAATTAAACCTAAAGGTTGGACAAGATATTACTCATCATCCCATCAAAAATCTAATAAATCAAAAAAATATTATTTATTATGGCAAATTAATTCATGAAACACCTATCAGAATAGATCAATGTAATGGATATATCCGCATAAGTTTAATAGATCAAGAACAAATTTGTAAACAATTACAACAAATTTCAAAACAAAAATGACATAAAATAGGATATATACACCTATCAACTATTCAAATATTATTAAAAGCTACTTTCCAAGGAGGAATGGACTCTCCTACAAGAATGACTATAATAGACGAAAGTACAACTAATTTAAACGATCAAGTAATAGGAATAATGAATGGCAATTTACACCATAATAATTAAGACATTTAGTGACAATTTTTTGTAACTAACTATTGTTTTGTCACAAATACGAGGTTTTTTTTTGTAACAAGACAATTGATTGACATTATTGTTTGAATTAACTGTGATGATTTATTTTTTTGTCACTAATACAATAGTAATTGTAACAATTTAGTATCTTTCACAATTAAGTTGATACTATTAATATATTAATAGTGACAACTTTTCTTTTATCACTAAGTTTTGTCATTAAAAGCCTATGCAATTTGGCGTCAAAGTAATTTTGGCAAGAATAAATTGTAATTGTGACAAAACATGTGTTAGTAACTAATATTTTCTATTTGTTGTGACAAAACATAGTTTGGGCACTAATATTTTTTTCTTTTTGTTACGAAACGGTTAATCGTCACATAATATTTTACTTGTTGTTACAAAAACTTTTGTCAATAAATATTCAATTAATTAGTGTCTATTTAATATTGTCATAATTACCAAACTATAACTATGGTTACTACTATTTGTAATTTAGTGACAATTTTTTTGTGCCTAAGTATTATTTCGTCACAGATATTAGGTTTGTTGTGACAAAACAATTGATTGATACTATTGTATGGATAAACTGTGATGATTTATTTTTGTGTCACTAACACAATGAAAATTGTGGCAATTTAGTACCTTCACAATTAAATTCTCACTATTAATATATTAATATTGTCAAATTTTCTTTTATCACTAAGCTTTGTTATTAAAAGCCTATGTAACTATTATGAAGAAAACTTTTGTCAATAAAAATTCAATTAGTTAGTTTCTACTTTCCTTTTTCATGAAAGAAAATAATAAGAAAAGAAAGGGGGAGAGGTTGGTAAATTGCGAGATCACAAGTTTTAATTTTAGGTTAATTAGGTTGTAAGGTTATGATTGCTTGAGTTGGGTAGAAGTGATTTTGTAATTTGAGAGTATTTTTTTAAAAGTTCTTTTATTTTTGGCAGACTAAATTGAGTAGACGTAAATGTTAAGTATTATTTTAAATAGAAAGGAGAAAGAAGATTAAATCATATGAATATGTGTATCTATTAGAAGATATTGCATTTTCATAAGCTTAATAACAAATGACTAGTTGAATAAACAAAGAGAACGATTAATATGAGATTTAATTATTAAGGTGATGGAGTCAATTAAAGGTCTGAAGTCTATTGTGAATGGCAAGTTAGAGGATGAAGTTATGAGGGAGGGATAGAATGGTATTTCTCTCATATGATACTGTATTTCTTATTCAAATGTGGAATCAGTAATATTAAAATAACAAATGAAATGACCTGTTTCATTTGTGCTGCTCTAACTCTGTTCCATCTCATTTCATCCACACATTTATGTATGTCCCCTAAAATGGGTGCTTCACTCTACCTATTATTATTTTTTGTAATAAAAAATCTAATTTATAATATAATCTTTAAAATTTTGCCTTTTTTGTCATCTTTCACAGGTTCTTTCTAATTTATAATATAATCTTTAAAATTTTGCCTTTTTTGTCATCTTTCACGGGTTCTTTCATTTGTTTAATTCTACCGTTCGTTGTTGTTTAGTTTTGATTCTCTTCTATTTAGTTATCATACTTTTTTTTGAGAAATTAAAAAAAATTCATTAAAATTGATATATTACAAAGAAGTCTTGGACACGTGCGACTAAGTTGCTTACCACTAAACATCAGACACTACATTGTGAATGCTCCCCTTTTGATTCTCGAGTCTTTGAAATGTTAATCAAATTAGTGGGCAAGTAACACTTCGGGATGGCAATGTGGTGATGCTCCAGAGTCTGGGTTTGCAATGTTCCAAGTGGCTTCCAGTTCTTTATTCAAATTCCAATCGACTTTTCTTGATAGGTATTCTACTCTCTCTCGATCCTCATGTAGAAATTAGGGCTTTTTTTAAGAGTTTGCTTCTTATCCAAGTGACTCTTCATCAGATTCCGGTGTCTCCATTAGACTTTCGATCTTCTTCCATTCAGCTGTACTCAACATGTAATCTTCTCCTTCTTTGACAACTTTTTGAGATTAGGATTTTTAAATCTCTAAGAATTTCTACAATTCTAGAGATGAATAGGGAATCTTCGTGGTCTTGACTCTTCAGTGACATTCAGAAGAGGAAGATGAGACCTCAGATTCTCAGCTGTACTCAACAGGTAAGAATCTCCCTCTCTATCATCTTTTTGAAATTAGGGTTTTGAATCTCTAAGCAAATTCTTCAATTCCAGAGATGGTAGGGGACTCTTCGTGGGTTTGACTCTTCGGTGACAGTCAGAAGAGGAAGATGAGCACTCGGGTAAGTTCCTTTTCATAAACTACTCTATTTCTTCTTCCTTTGATCTGTTTTGTCGAAAACTGGAAATCTGATGTGATATTTCTGGGCATGAATTAGCATAATCTCAGGAGGGTTACCTCACTTTTTGCAGTGGATTTTAGAGCAACTTTAGCATGGGTAAGAGTTCCTCTCAGACAAGTTTGTAAACCCTTTATTTGTTAATTTATTCAATTCAAATATTACTTGCGGAGTTGGAACCATTGGGTTTAGAGAGGAGGTTAAAATCCTCCTCCTAGACCATAGTTTTTTTTGAAAGATTCCTCCTAGACCATTGTTAATATTGTTGAAGCTTATCTTTCCTGTCTATCTCAAAAGTGTTCATAGAATTGGGGAACATTTTTGATTGTGTGAAATGACTTATGTCAACTTTCATAGTAGATCTTCAATTTAAAGTTGGGAGTAGATGCATGTTTCCCTTTAGATAGAAATCGTGAACAATGTGAACAAGGTTCTCTGGAACTTTGGGACGTAGTATTCCAAGTCTTTACCTCTCTCATTGGTTTACTGTTTGTCATGTTGTATGGTATAACTCATGTCATACTATAGTTTTGAGAAAATTTCTCAATTCCATAAAAGAGAACAAAAACACAAACATAGCAATCACTTTCTTTCTATTTATACAGGAATGGATGCTCAGATGTTGAATCCTGAACAAACAGTCAATCAGGTATGTGATGCATCACACGCTGTATAGTGATCCAAGGGTGTAATCGGATGATTATTGTTCTTTCCCTCATTTCATACTATAACCACTTATGTTTGCGCAAAACTAAATCACAATTAGGAAAAGGATAAGTTCCATAGAGCCTTGCATTATCCCATTATAAATAAATAGACAGCAATCTAATTAATAAAAAGTCATTTCAATTTTCTCTTTTTCTCTCCCTATAAGCATTTATATAATATACAAAAGCAATTGTTTTAGGCTTGTCTAATTACTCCTGTGAATATGTTTCTTCCTTCCAGTATGAACATCTGTGGCTCTACTGTGCATAAGGATGGTTTTGTGCTTCCTTTCTGTATTCCTCTTCAAGGTTAGTAAACTAAAGTTGCCATTTAATTGAGAAGTGCCTATCCTTTTTAGGCTTTCTTCTGCTAATTTTTCCTCACTGTTACTACTTACAACATTTCAACTTCCTATTAGGAGTTACTTTTTCTGAGGGTCTATATCTTCATGTTTATTTCCAAACTTTAGTCTAAATAGATGAAGTCTACTTTTGACAAATTATGCTGTTAGATTTTATTATTTCTTGTAAAGAAGAAATCTTTACTGCTTTCTTGACTTATCCTATATCACTATCATTGTCTTCGCCAGGATTCCATAATTTAGATGTTTATGATTGCTTTTTCTGTATCCGAATTTCACAATGTTAGTGGTGGTTTCTATTAATTATGTGTTTGTTGACTATTTTTACTTCACTACATCTTCTTCACTACAAGCAAGTTCTTGGTATCTAAAATATTTTCACGCCTCTGGCTAGATCGCTCTTTTGACTTTTTCACGAACTTGAGCAAATCCCATTTATAGCTTCTTTTGGGTGATAGACTTCTTCTAAGACATGGAAGGAAAAATGAGAGATGAAAAAGAAGAAGATAAGATTTCGAATAAGATGTTTCTTTAACATGACATAACGAAATGAGTTTTTTCCCACACCTCAAATTAAGTTTTCTTTGTCATACATGTCTTATGCTAAACGCAAAGTTTAGTTTGTAAGCTAGTCGTTAGTGGTATGCTCTAGCAAAATTGATAACGAACATAATCTTTCATTCCGGGAACTTAGCTAACATAGCAAAGGTTAAGATCATGAAGAGATATGGTCAATGGCAAGAACTACATGTGCCCCACAAGTAACTTAATGATTGAATATTTTAGATATAAACATACTTTAGCATATATTTTGTGCTCAAATATTATTCACAATGTTGGTTTTCTAACATGACTTATGTTTCATCTAAAGATGTAGATAAGACTTCTTGTGCAAATTAACTTTTCCCCTTGCATGAGTCAATCCTAATAATAATGCTAATAAACTTGAATCTCAAATCACCAGGAATATATGAGATTAAGTTAGTTGTTTGCTACATGATTTAAAAGTCCCATCTGTTAGTCATCAAAAGTTCTTTCTGGTATTTAAATGCTAGATCACTTGGTGGAATTATATGAATCTATTTTGAGCATATTTTCAGTTAGCTCAATCAGACTTGATATTGTCCTCTTTGGCAAAATACTAATTTGTATTTTTTGTTAATATCTTAGATGTGAATCGACTGGGATTGCAAAAGAATGTCAAAGGAAAAGACTTTGAGGGTAAATCATGTAAAATCCTTAAAACTCATTTACCAGTTATATACATTTGTTGGCCTGCCTTGACAATCTTCTTGAGTTTGGTTCTTGTTTTTAAAAGTGTCTATAATGAGCTTCGATGTCCTTGCAACATCTTTTAGATGTTCCTATATGACTGATTTCGGTTTTTAGTTTCCTTTACTAGCATTGGCCGAGTAAACCTGGAGATGTATGCTTTGGCTACTGGTACATGGAGTTTGGAGGGTGCCAACATGGAGAATTTCGGTAATCAAGCAAAATGGGAAAATTGGTTACGCAATTATGTTGATGTACTCTGCATCAACTCTTGACAGGTGCTTTATTATTTATTTTTTTTCTATATTTATTATATTTAAGATAAATATTTTGTGTCAATCCTATATGAAGCTGCCTGTCTCTCTTTCAACGTATTCTTATATTTTGAAAATTTTCTACTTAGGTACTAAATAAGCTTGTGATGTGCAACTCTTTCTACTATCATTTATTGTTATTCATTAAGTGATTGAAAACATAGGCTAGAACGTGTCCTAACTAGTTTTTTAAATGGATGATTGATTCTAGTCATTGAATCTTCAGCAACTCTCCCTTTGAATATTAAGTGCAACTTGCTATATGATAAGGGAAACTGTACTGTAGATCGAAGGTTCCTTATGGACAGTTCATTCCATCAAAACCTTCCAGGCATCAACCAATGTTCTTATTTACCCAATTTCTACTAATATCTAGATCTACAATTTTTTTGTCTGCACAATAACTCAGGCATCTCTTTACAAAAACTCTGACTAGTTTACCGCACAATAAAATGAAGTACTGTTATGACTTAATTCATTACTACTTTATATTATTTGTGACGGTAAACTTGTCATAAATATGTAAAGTTATTGTGACCATATATTTTTGTCACACATTTCATAAGTTCTAGTTTCAACATTTGTGTCACAAAAGTGTTGCATAATTGTGACCATTTTTTAAATTAGTCACTATTTTACTAGTGACGGAGGTATTTGTGATGGGAGGTGATGACCTCAAAGATTGGCCACCATTAATAATAATGACAAATATTACTGCTTTTAGTGACAACTTTTATTTTCACTAAAAATACAATTTCTTGTAGTCTTAGCTTATAAAATAAAATAAAATTTATCACTCATTTACAATTAGGAATTTCATTAAAATCACATAATGTAGATGAAACTATTACCATTGCCTATAAATTTTATATAGAAAATTTAATGACTATAGGACAATATCCTTTTTCATTACTTATCAAATTAGTTATGCTTTAACCAACTCACATCATAGTATTGAATTTAAAAACGCAGATAAAATATATAATGAAAAACTAGATAAAATATGAAAATTAATAGAAAAAAAATCTAAGTAAAAAATATTAGAAAAGTTTGCAGAAAAATTGGTGTGAGAGCTTTCATCTACAATTACTTTAGTAAAACCATGGAGGATATAGAAAAAGATATTAAAAACCAATTAGAAGACATTATACAACTAGTCAACAAATTAAACGTTAGAAAATAATAATCATCCGTCATCAAAATATGAACTCATAAACCTTTTTATTGATCAAGATGGAATTATTTACGGATATGAATCAGATCAAGAAATCTGTGTAGAGCACTAAAAGAATGAAGAACAACTAGAAACAAGTCAAAATGGAGAAAAACAAAAAAGAGAAAATCAACCAAATCATAATTGGAATTATAAACCCCTTTAAACAAAAGAATTAAATTATTTTGGATATTATCGAAAAGATAATAAAATCAGAAAATTTCTTACAAAATATACACCAAAGCATATAACATTAGGACTAGATGGAATTCTCAATTTAGATTGTGTACTATCACAAAAAAATACCTACTTAAATGGTCTAATAAATTAGCATTAGTTATACAATTATAAAAATCTTTTGAAGGATTAACAAATATAAGTACTTTATAGAATTTTATTACCTACAAAACTATAGGTATTGTATTTAAATTTTTATTAGATAATGAAATTCAAATAAAAAATACTACTGAATTTCTTAATGCTATTGAACTAATGAAAGCTTTTCATATAGTCACTAATGGAATTTATAAATAATTTATTGGTAAAGATATCACTTCTTATAAACAAGAAATTTAAAATGAAGAAAGAAAAACGCCCTATGACATTTAAATAATATACGCATATGTGATATTTGTTATATAGAAGAATATATTTGTGAATTTAAAAAATATTATTATAAATTAACTCACAGAACAAGAAATGTATATACAAATATTTGTCCAAAAATGACCTTATCCAACAAATCAAACAGCAGAAGAATTATTTTTAATAAAACAAAATGCTAATTTAATAGCTTATAACTTAGGAGGAGCTTTTCCATAACAAAAGAAGTATTATCACAAAAATGTTTAGAAGGAAAATTACATTAAAAAATTACAACACAAAGATATCCAATTATGCTGCTCTAAAAATTCAGAAGTCCCTTAACAGTATGGATGTGAATTTTCTACCTATTATAAACAAAGAAAACAACCAAAATACAATAAATATAAATGGCAAAAATATCCTAAAAACTAAAAAAATCCCATTTAAACCTTATAAAAATCTTCTTTATATGAATTATAGATATTAGTAGTGATATTGACTTTTTTTAATAGGTCTTAATCCATTACTATTAATGAAAAATTGTAAATAATTTTATCGGTCATCATAAGAATTTTTTTTCTCTTTGATACTGAGATACTGAACTTTCAAAATATAAAATTTAAGTGTGTATTTGATTACAAATAGTACAATAGTTATTCATATATGAGTTTGATAATGTTCGTGAAAACATTTGTAAAGTTGTTTTACTTCTTCTTTCTCTTGAAAATATAAGGTTTTATGATTATTAACAATATTTTGAAATGTCTAAAGAGTGTTTGTAGAAGCATTAAGAGATATAAAAAAATCATAAGTTTGACTAAATGTTTTGATACATTTCTGATGAACTTTTATTTTTGTTTCCATTTGTATTATTAATAAATGAATAGCTCTACAATTAGCACAAATTGGCATATTTATTGAATTCTGTTGAGAAGAAATCTAATAAGAATATTTCTAAAATCATTTCTCAAACAATCATTAAGAAAATCTATAAGACTAATTTCATCGAAAGAAGTAAAACTAGAATGTAAAAAAATAATGATAGGTCTAAAATAAGGAATGATTAGTAAATAAAGATAGATAATAATTGATGAAAAATATAAAAACGCAGGTAAACATATCTGTTTATCTCTTTGTCTTTTAAACGCCAATTCTTAGGCTCAGACGAGATTTTGAGAGATCTAACAGAAATTTAAATGAGGACTTTATTTTTTCATACCTAAACAATGCTCAGTTCTTACAATATATAGGCTGAGGATGTCTAATATCGTCCAAAGGACTAAAAGAAAAGGCAAAAGTAAAATGATAAAAGCAAAAGAAAACAAACAAAAGCAAAAAGTAAAAAGCATATTCGGAAGAATCTTCTTTTACTAATGTTTGGCAGATGGCCGACAGGTAGCCTGTTTACATTATTTGAACTTATTTCATTGCTTACATCATTCTTCAAATTATGGCATTGCTTACATCATTCTTCAATAATTACGTCCACAGAAGAACTATCATCTTCTTTTTCTTTGTCACCATGTGATGTAGATGGGCACCTCTAACATTTGTGTTGTGGGTAATGATGTAATTGTTGACATAAAGCTTGTTTCTAGTTGTCAGATAATGAATCAAGTATCCCGGTGATGATCTGGTATGAGTCCAGTGAGATTAGTGTCTTGTATGTTGAAGTCATTAACATATTCGTTCCTCTATAGTTGAGCTTGATCAAAGATTCAGGGGTGACTTTGAGACACTATTGATAAACACCTTCAATACAATGTAGATTGAACTGGTTAATTAAATCCCAATCATATTTTGGAAGAGTATCTATAGGTGGATACATTCCATTGCTGATTCAATCTAGACATATGCTATTCTAGATAGCAATACTTCTGTTTCTTTGAAATTGTCTACTTCCTTAAAGATGGGATAACTGGTAAAGACTTTGAAAAAGAATTCTCGTTTTTTTCTTTATAATTTTTTATTGAAAGAACAAATCCAGCTGGGAATTCAGAAAGAATGTTGAGATTGTTTAGGTAAATGGTGTTTACTAAACCACTTTGAAAAAAGAGCTGTGTAGTAAGGGCATCTACTTATAGAAATATGATTACTTTAGTCCATACCTGCCACAATTTTGATGATAGTATTGAAAGATTTTTTGGTAATCTTTCCAATCGTTGAGTGCATGGAAACAGTCGTAAAAGATTTATGAAGTAATCTTGTCATTTTTTCCTTTAATGCTTTGGTGGGGACATCATTGATTTTTTTCCATATTTACTTGTTTTCCCAATACTTGCATCTTGGATCCAGAGGTTGATTTTGTGAACTTGTTTATACTAGGGTCTCAATGGTGGTTCTCTAAATTCTTTCAAGGCTTTTCTGCTTCGACTCAATTATTAAAGCTGTGATGAATAATTGATGAGTGACTAGTAATATGAACAACAGCTTTATGCCATTCATCATATATTCCAGTCATTGGTTCATTGAATATAACATAAAGTTTAGATTATGAGAAATCTTCTTTTCTTCGAGAGCTTGATATGACTGGGTTAAGTGGTTTGGTTTGAGTAATTTGTTGTGGGGTAATCGATAGAATGGTTAGTGAGTATTTAGTAATTTATTTTTCAAGGAGAGTAATGGTTGCTCTTAATTGGTTAATTTCTTTGGTAATACTGCCAATTTCTTGTTGTAGATATAATAATTTGGCTTCTTTTTTGGTGAGTGATTCCTTGAGACTACAGATTGCTGCTTCCATTTTCTGCAAGACCGTTAGTAAATGATTTTATATAATTAATTTGAAAATTATATTGATTTAATTCTAATTTTCATCGGATTAATCGTCCTTGATTATAATTAGTTTTAATATTATATTTGGTAAATCCACATAGATATCTAGAATTTGTTTGAATTTCAAATTCGACAAGTAATATATGCACTTTCCATTTTCTCAATGTTTTGATGTATGCAAGTATTTCTTTTTCATGAATAGGATATTTCCTTTCAGTGGGACTAAAAGTCCCATTGATATATTTACATAAAAAATATTTCCTTGAGTTAGGTGGTTGTACTAAAAGACAGCTAGCCCATATATCAATTCTTGCATCTATTTTTACAATTAATGTATCCTTAGCATTATAATTGTATAATGCTGGTAAATCCTTACAAAGATTTTTTTAATTTTTGTACAGTTTATGTATCTTCCGTAGTCCATGTCCATTGAGTTTTTGTACTACATTTAAGTTGTAACTTTTTTCTTTCTTTAGCTAAATTCTTAAGAAATCCTTGATCAGATATATAATTTAATGATCCTAAAAATTTTTGAACTTCAGTTATATTTTTTTAATGTGTCAGGAAAATTATGTAAATTTTCAAGGATATTTGGTTTTAATTTAAGAAAACCATTATAGAATTCTGTACATAAGTATTCAATATTTTGTTGTGCTAGTTTAATATTCTTTTTGCTTAAAATTAATCCTTTATTTTTACATCTAGTTAGAACTGTTATTACCTTTTTAAAATGATCTTCTTTATCTTTGTTAGAAAATATAATAACGTCATAAATATAAGCTAGTGTAGATTCTTCTAATCCTTTTAAATTATTGTCCTTAAATCATTGATAGATACTTCGGGCTTGTTTTAATCCAAAAGGTAATACATTCCATTGATAATATTTTTTGGTGGACAATTAAAGTTTGTTAATGGTTTTGTATTTTCGTGTAATCTTAATTGCCAATAACCTAATTTTGCATCTAATGTAATGAACCAATGATGTCCTTTTAGTTTACTAATAATATAATCTTCTTAGGTAATTTGAATGCATTGCCTATAGTGGCTTTGTTTAATTCTTTATAATTAATTACCATTCGTCTTTTTCCTCTTTTTTGTTCTTAATGATTGTTTACATAAAAGGCAGGAGCTAAATGTTTACTTGTACTAGGTGAAATTAGTTGTTTTTGTAATAACTTGGAATATTCATTAATAAATTCTTGTACGTCCTGCTACGTATATGGTATATTATTTTTAATATTAACTTCTTAAAGGGGATCTTTTAATTTTATTTCAATTAATTGATTATTAGTATTTTTATAGGGTCAAGTGGATGGTTACTACATACATTTTCTATTAAGATTTCTATTTCATTTTGTAGAGTACGATTATTAAGGAGATAAAATTGTAATTGATTTAATTTTTCGGTTACTAGTTGAAGCTTTTTATAATAAATTATATGATATATTGAGATTTTAAGAATTAAGGATTTTTTATTTAAAGTTTTTATTATTGGTGTCTTTAAAGTTAAGTAATGTAGAAATTGACAAAAAGGATTGTATAATTTAAGAAAATTATTTCCTAAAATCAGGAGTAATCCTGATTTTTGTTGATAAATTGATGGTACTATACTCAATAATAATCTTATTATAATAATTGACATACCAAATAGATTTAATGCTTCCATTTGCTATTCTTATTTGTAGGGGTTTGTTTAATTTTTTTCCAATTTTTTAATAATGTTCTAGAAGCTATACAAATTGTAGCTCTTGTATCTATCTATATAAGCATTAATTTTTTATTCTAAACAATCACTTAAATAAAAGTTGTATTCAGATTCAGTTGTTGATTCTGAAGTTTGGAGGTCATATTGATATAATGAAGAATTTGTTGAGTCTGTTTCGTATTCTGATTCTATAGGTTCTACATTATATTTTAATGATTTATTTTGGCTTCGTTTTGGACAAATGTTTGCATAGTGACCTTCTTCTTTACATAACTAACATCTACATTTTTTCTTTTCTTGAGGACAATATTTCTTTTTTGGTTTATATTGTCTATAAGATTTTTTTCTAAAAAGCTTTTTATAAGGTTTAAATGGGATTTTTTTCTATAGTTTTACGGATATTTTCGCCATTTATATTTATTGTATTTTGGTTGTTTTCTTTGTTTATGATAGGTAGAAATTCACATTCATATTGCTGAGGGACTTCTGAATATTTAGAACAACATAATTGGCTATCTTTATGTCATAATTTTTAATGTAATTTTGCTTTTAAACATTTTTGTGATAATATTTCTTTTGTTATGGAAATAGCTCCTCCTAAGTTATAAGCTACTAAATTAGCATTTCGTTTTATTAAAAATAATTCTTCTACTGCTTGATTTATTGGATAAGGTAACTTTTGGATAAATATTTGTATATACATTTCTTGTTCTATACGAGTTAATTTATAATAATATTTTTTAAATTTACAAATATATTCTTCTAGATAACAAATATCATATATGCGTATATTATTTAAATGTCATAGGACATTTTTTCTTTCTTCATTTTCAATTTCTTGTTTATAAGAAATGATATCTTTACCAATAAATTCTTTATAAATTTCATTGGTAACTATATGAAAAGCTTTTATTAGTTCAATAGCATTAAGAAATTCAGTAGTATTTTTTTATTCGTATTTCATTATCTAATAAAAAATTTAATACAATACATGTAGTTCTATAGGTAATAAAATTCCATAAAGTACTTATATTTGTTAATCATTCAAAAGGTTTTTCTAATTGTATAACTAATGCTAATTTATTAGACCATTCAAGTAGTAATTTTTCTGGTGATAGTACATAGTCTAAATTGAGAATTCCATCTGATCCTAATGTTATATACTTCGGTGTATATTCTATAGGAAATTTTCTGATTTTATTATCTCTTATATAATATCTAAAATGATTTAATTCTTCTGCTTCAAGGGGTTTATAATTCCAATTATGATTTGGTTGATTTTGTCTTTTTTGCTTTTCTCCATTTGGAATTGTTCTGGTTGTTCTTCATTCTTTTGTTGCTCTACATAGATTTCTTAATCTAATTCATATCCGTAAATATTTTCATCTTAATCAATAATATGGTTTATGACTTCATATTTTGATGACGAATGATTATTATTTTCCAAAGTTAATTTATTGACTAGTTGTGTCATTTCTTCTAATTGTTTTTTAATATCTTTTTCTATATCCTCCATGGTGTTACTAAATTAATTGTAGATGACAGCTCTGATACCAATTTTTCTGCAGACTTTTATAATATTTTTGACTCAGATTTATTTCTATTAATTGTAATATTTTATCTAGTTTTTCATTTATTAAATATAATATTTTGGATGATTGTTCATAATTCTTGTCTATTAGTTTTTGGATTTCGCTAAAGTCATTAATTTTTTGTAATGGTATACTTTTGATAGTTTTTGATTAGGGGTTGTGTCACAATAATTATTTCTTTTAAGTGAATTTCAATATTTGTTTGTCTATTTAATAATTCAAATAATTATTTTTTAATACTCATAAAGCATTTTAAAGATGTTCTGTTATTTCTGTAAGTTGATTTTTAATAATAATTATTTCCTTATCTAAATGTTGTTTTGTTTTTGTTCTTGTTCTTCGTTTTCAGTTGTTGTTTTTGGTTTCATAATTCAAATGGATTTGTCTAATCTTATTCCTATTTTAGTAAATCTAATAGGTTTTTCTAATCTTAACGATTTTGATTTTAATGGAAAATTTTCTATAGTTGTTTTGTTTTCAGATAAGATAGTCGTGGAGCTAATGATTCTAAATCATATAATTTAATTGGATAATTTATTTCTGGTAATTTTCGTAGATTAGTTCTTAAATTGGTACCTACTTTTGCTATATCAATAAATAATTGGTCAATATATATTTTTATGTGTTTTTAAATTCAATATTATGATGTGAGTTGGTTAAAGCATAACTAATTTAATAAGTAATTGAAAAAAGGTATTGTCCTATAGTCATTAAATTTTCTCTATAAAATTTATAGGCAATGGTAATAGTTTAATCCAGATTATGTGATTTTAATGGAATTCCTAATTTTAAACGAGTGTTAAATTTTATTTTTCTATAAGTTAAATTGTCATTCATTATTCCTATTACTTAATCGTTTAAATTAGTCATACATTCGTCTATTATTGCCATTCTTATAGGGGAGTTTATTCCTTCTTGGAAAGTAGATTTTAATAATATATAAAGAGTAGATACGTGTATATATACTACTTTATGTTGTTTTTCATATGGAGAATGACTCCAAAATTAAGGATTGTGTTTTTAGGGTTAAAAGTGTAATTTAAACCCTAATGTTTACACTAAAATATAAGTTGAATATTTCGAAATGTTCAATTTGAACTCTAACATTTACAAAAGGTTCGAAATAGACTTTATAAGAATAGAAAATCTAATGAAATTATTCTTTATAAATTAAATATTATGTCACAAATTCCCTTCATTACTTACCATTTTATCCTTCACAAATTCTTTGCAAAACTGCAACACTTCACTTCCTCACTCACCTTTAAACTACTCTCCATCTTTATGTTTAAAGGGATCAGATCCTTTGTATCAAGTTGTCTGTTCCTATTATGTTCCATGAGTAATTTGACGAACTTTTAATAAAACCCAAAAGTGTTGGATTTGCTCTTGCCTAAGCTAAGTCGATGCTTTCTCTTTCCTTTGATTTTGCTTGCCGCCTTTACTTCCCCTTCTCAGCTCTTAATTTTCTTTGATCTTGTGCCAGGTCTTCTCAACTCTTTCCATCCCCCTTTTTAGGTTAATTTATGGAATGTCTCCATCCTAGACAAAGATTGGTGTTTTCATAAAGGCTGAGGTATGCTCTTTTTGGACAAAGCTTTGTAATTTTGTTCTCCATCAACAATTTGCACATTTGGATATATTTTGTTTTTCATTTCTTTAGCGATCGGATGATATTCTTCTCAAATTTGTTAAAGTATCGCATGTGTTTTTATATTTTTTGGGTTGTGTTCATTTCACTTCCTTCGTTTGTTTAACCATGGGCAAATTTAAGTTTGTGTGTATTAGACTAGTGATGTGTTTGTCAAATTATTAGGAATGGTTTTGCTACTAAGAAAGAGCTCAAGGATCAGATAGGTGTCTTCACTACTTCTACTAATGGAAGGGCCTTCGAGTCCACTGAGATACTGTAACAATATCCATGTCCAAGGAAAGCTTAGATAGTATGTAGAGTGATAGGTGGGAGAGTTCATAAGCCTCTAGAGAATATACTAGAAATAACGAGCCAAACTGGGTTTGATTCATTGGCTGGCAAAGTTGGTCTGTATACAAATATCGAGGAGCATTATCGCTTCAATCCTATAGCTCTTCTTCCTTGCTTTGTAGTGATTTGAAAAACTTGAAGCAACTGGACTTCTTTCATCACGTTCCATAAGTTGTGAATCCTTTCTAACTTTTTTTGGAGGATTTTTTCCCAACCTATCTTTTGCCTGAAGGAGTTTTCATATTCTTATTCCACACCTCTTGTCATGTCTCAGAAAATCAGAATTTTTCTACTCATCATAGCTATATTATGCTCTTCTTAGATTTGCATATCTCATGCTACTATACTGATCTTTTTCTTAATTCATGTCCTTAATGTAAACATTTACATTTATGAGAACGTTTTTGTTCTACTTTTGAAGTTTATAAGTTGTATGCAAAAGAATGAAAGGTGGCTATACATACAAATTAACGGACCAATCTCATGAATTTGATACAGCCTTGACTTACAAATTAATTGAACTTAATGAAGATTAGTTTCTTTAAATTGTTAGGTGGTAGTAGTAATGACATGCATAATTTAATTCCAAAATTCAATTAAGAAAGTTTGAACATTAATTATATATCAACCTTAATAATGAGCTTGTAGGTAAGTTTGAAATGACTTTGTATATATTAGTGTATTCAGCATATGAAAAGAGTAGAGAAGAGTTTCAGTTTCTGTTCATTCTTTTAAGGATTTATTATGGTAAAACAACAGCTGATATACACAGTCAGTTTCTCTTTATGCACTAATGCATAGACAATTTAATTATTGATATATAGCTTTACATGATGGCTTTTATGTTGTAGATAGAATCCACCTTTAGTTGTTAAATCAGTACTTGTTTTCCTT
>JANSVA010427681.1:0-19603 GCA_025504915.1 Erythroxylum reticulatum | reverse complement strand
CAATTATTATCTTACATACCCCTTGGGACTTCAAGTCTATTACGCCTAGTAACAGCATCATGCAGAACCCTTGAATCTGCAGCTGACCCCTCCCATCCAGCAAGAACATAAACAAAGTTTAAGTTCTTATCACACACTCCTAACACATTGGTGCATATTTTCCCCTTCCAACCTCTGTATCTGGGTTTGTCTACTTGTGGAACTGTTATATCTAAATACGTCCCATCGAGAGCACCAAGGCAGCCCTTTGAACAAAATAAAAAAATAAACAACAGTCTACTTTAGTATTGTGAACAAGTGAAATTTGACAAGTTTTTGTACCTAATTGAACTTACCAACCTTAAACCATTTCCACCTTTTGTCTGTGCAATCCTCATGAATTGGTATGGGCTTTACATACAACATATGTTGAAGCTTCAGTACTGCCTTCAACACACTATAGAATATCCTACTTATGGTTTCCCCTGACCTTATAAACTGAACTTGTAATACTCTATTGGATTCATTTTGTGCTAATATTCTTAGGAAGATTAAAACTTTTTCTTGAATAGGAACATGTCCAGTAGCATTCAACCCACCATGGAGTTGAAGCATTTCACATAACAATCTAAATGCATTTAAGTCCATCCTTAAATCCCAGTGGCAATTCCTATCACCTTCATACAAAATCCTATCTATATTGGCCTGTCTGCTAGGCACTGTCAATGCTGTACTACCTTTAACATTTCCACTCCTCCATTTTCTTGTGTGCACATATAAGCATAACAACAGAAACATTCTCATAAAATCCAATTCCCCAGTCTAAATCTCATACAAAGTTAGACACTTAAAAATAGCATCATGGCGCATATTTGTCATTTTGAAAATCAAAATTGTCTACAACGAAAATAAACAATGATCATAAACAAGCCACAACCAACAATAATAAGATAAATTTTAAGAAATTTTGCTTTATATGATCACACATCCACATGCAAATGAAAAGCATTCATATGTTTATTGGATGTACATCCTTCAAAGAAAGAGTAGATATAGTAAACAACAAACCCAACTTAGAAATAAAGCAAATCAGTTGTAGGAGGTTTATAAGAATTACCATTACTATAATCCTTGTGATACACTACAGCATACACACATTGCTCTGTCAAGTTAAATTACAAGCACTTTTTGAAACCAGCAAAACACCAACAGTTATGTATGTTAATTTAACTTACATGCAGTTTTTGAAAACAGCAAAATATCAAAAGTAATCGTCGATGGCTTTTCTGCCCTATGTAGGTCTACGGTCATTTTACACACTCATTTCAGAGGGAATGGCAGAGCTGGAGTATCTGCAGGAAACCCAACTTAGCTTCTCTATATAACCTGGGAGGTTTCTGGCTTTCCTTGCATGCTTATATGAATGGTTTGAAATATTTCTGGTTTTGCTTATACATATTCATCTTCCTTCATCTCCTTTTTCAGCCCTCCATTGCTATTGTTCTAGGGTTCATTGGATGCAAGATGATAGTAGAGTTTTCGGTGAATATCTTCTAACCCATTACTGCTACTATTTTGTTCAGTTATAACATGATTTGTACAAGCTTGAGATGCATTTTGTATGCTTTTGATGCAGGATTTCATGTATCAACCGACACATCTCTTGGCTTTGTACCCACTAGTCTTGGTGCAGGAATGGCATTAAGTTTGATGAAGAAAACCTCCAATTAGATGCTGCCGGATTGAGAAGCAGTTTATTGGATGACCCCTAAAGAAGTGATACCCAAGGAAATCTGGAAAGCAAAATCAGAAGAACTTTGGCATAAATTCATAGATAGGTGGAGGCCCTCTCTCTTTTGTATATCCTTGTAAACTCGTATTGGATTTTTAGATAAGCAAATTCAGTTCCATCTTTCCTTCTGCATCCAATTTGGTGGACATTCTCATCTAGGTCGATTTTAGCTTTTAACTTTTCTGTATCAACTTGATAATTAACAAGCTTTTACTTTGAGATGGTTCACAAACAACATGGGCAATTGGATAAAAGAGAAAATGAAACAAAGGAAATCAAGTGATCTCAAACAGAGTTCTGCTAGGTAGGTACTATTAGTAATAGAAACGTTGAGAACTGAGTAGTAGTAGTACAACAACAGCTTCAACCTCTTCCCTTTTGTATGTGGGGATTCTTTAAACTTTTTGAGTATAGAAATCATATTATGCCATACTTCTGAATATAGCTAGCTACCTCTATGAAGTGAGTTTCAGCAGTTACATATATAGACCGTGGACAATTAGCTGCCAACTCTTTCTGAAAAACTATTTGACACAAAGAAAACAGATATACGTTGGGTGTCAGGCTCAGAAACAGGGACAAGGGAATAACGAAGTAATAACAGCCTATGTGCTTTGAACAAGTCAGTGTTACCTTGATTTCGTGTTACCTGGTTATAGTTCTGACACGATTTTATGGACTTATATGTTAGCAGCTGCTTACCTCAGTGCATTCATTATACATGACTAATATGTATATTAGCAGTTAAAGGCTAATTTCAAAACATTGGACTACGTGTGACAATCATCATTTAACATGAAAATATCATTTTGAGGAAGTGAATTCAGTGCAATTTGACACAAAAACTGTTTAAGAATATCAAGTTCAAATCGACATACAAGCCTAACACAATTTCAGTATAAGTTAGACTTTAGTGAATGTTAGGGTAAAATGTGTTTCTGACAGCAGATGCATTTTTGGGGGATGAGTTACTTATTATCAACTGATTTGCAGTGATCCATGAGGCTGTAATAACTACCTATACTCACTGGAGGTCCTTTCTATTGATCAGATGTGAAGGTAACTCCTGCACCTTCAGGAAACTCGTTTCTATGAGATCCTCATGCATGTCATGACAGACTATGATTCATAACTCCTTGGCTAACTAATATGGTAAGGGGTACTAACAATGCAGCATTGGCAGGAAATATGGAGACCTGATGTTTCATGAGGTAAATCATTTATTTGCCTTTACAACGGATTTGCCAAGTTAGAAGATGGTAAATATGCATTCTTGATGTTTAGATGCTAGATTAATTGTAATGACAGTATTAATCTATATTGCTCAAATGGGGGACAAAGAAGCATGTGAATATCATGATTACATTTTTATATCTTCTCGAAATGATGGTTGCTTTCTTTACAATCACTTGCCTTTTTTAACAATCAACTTGCATTTTTTAATGTCAGAACAGTAAAGTTCTACAATTGATGTTTATTATGGCTTGACTTGTTGAGTTTTGTGATCTTTAATTTCAACAACCATTAAATCCTACCTTCTCAGTCCACAAACTATTGTGCTCATTGATAATACGTTATACACTATAGAAGGCAGAAAAGTTTTATTAAGGAAAGATGATGCACCAACTGGAGTTTTCCACAACAGATCGAATGTGTTATCCAGACAGTTATACGAATATTATCCACAGTCAAAAACATTCAGGCCTAAAATATATACACCATCTTACACAATAATGACACCAAATAACCATATTAAATAGTTACAACACATTGATAACAGAGCATATACACAAATGAAGGCAACAGATAACAGAGCATATCGTCTGAGCATTCCATTGCATGGCTTACCTGATATGCTATCCTTTTGAACCTTTGCTTTTGTAGTTATCTATTGACCTACTTGAGAAGAACGTAAACAAGCATTAGAAAGGAAATTCATGTCCTACCCATCAGATAACACTCGATACCAATTTCATATACACTACACTCCACAAGCACCATTATTATCATAGTATAATGGGAAGATAAATTGCAGAACAACGTCATAACAAACACTGCAAATGGCACATTGAACCAAAGATACAGAACTATCATCTTTTATTATGAAAACATAAGGAAAAAAATTTAACAATCATTTAGTCACAATCATCGTTCAAGCTACAGTTCCAATCACTAGTAATCACTTCTTAAAGCTTTTTTCACTCAGTCTATTATGCACGAAAGCATATTAACACCCCCAACATACCGAACTAGATTAGGACTTAAAAGAGGGAGCATCATTGCTCTACCTCGTTGCAGTCGGCTGGATCTCCAACATACCCGACATTTCTGAACAACATAAAACCAAAACTACGAATCCAATACCTCTGAGGTGGTAATACTAGAGGAAGAGACAGAAGCAAGACATCTCCACAGAAAGAGTGGAATGATTAACATCATATACCCAAATGCAGACGACCCAATGAAAAGAAGAGACACGGCAGCCAGAGGAAGTTTAACCATAAAAAGAAGAGATCCACATTCACGTAAACAAGGATACCGAACCCAGCGGCTACGAAGGAAGAAAAAATGAACAACATAAATTACCTTTCAGCTGCCAGAAACCACACAGACTTGTGCGAGACACAGTTCGGAGAGACGGTAAACAGTGGAGAAGTGGGGATGGGTTTCGATGGGTGGGTGGGTAAAGTATTAATTTTCTTTAGAGTTTTGGTTCCGTCTCCGGGACAAGAAATATTGTACCACAGTCATGGGAGGTACAAAAAATTTCTGTCCCCGTACTCCGGAGAAAAGACAAAAATGGGTGGAGATAGCAAGCAAACGCTGCAGAGACGGGACTTTTACGTCTCCGTCTACTGTCCCCACCTATGGGGACAGTAACCAAACACAGCCTTTAAGATAATTTCACCAAGGCGTGCATTCCACGTCGCCACGACAAACTCCCCATCATTCTTCTCTGTTCCTTATAGGTTAATTTTCATGCAGCGTGAGTTCTATTTCATCACGGTGAACCTATAATTTGCGCGAATTTTACCCAGTGAAATTACCATTCCACCCCTATTTTCTTTTAACCATTCGTACTCCCTCCATCCTTTTCTGTCATTTCACACATCCTAACCACTATTAAACCCCTCCTACCCCCTTCCTTTGTTTCCACCTTCACTTTCTCCACGACCATCCTCGAGATTCTTATCCCAACCTTTTCCTTCTGACTCTCTGTGCATCCTTCATTCTTCGTAAGTGTTTCTTCTCTTCCTTTTTTCTTAGTTTCTGTAGTGATTGGGGTAGACTAGGATATGTATCTTATTTTCTTTCCCATTTTCCCTTTAGATTGATTTGGTTTAGGTTACCTAGGATTATTGCTTATGCTTTTGCTAGTTCCTTAGGTTATTATTCTTAGTTTGCTTTACTCATTTATTTAGTTATGTTTCGTTGTGTATTTTCTACAGGACAATGCCTCAAGTTAAACTCCCTGCCCCTACTAACCCCTAACCCTCCTAGAGACTCTGATTGCTCATATAGTTTTACTTTTCTTGAACTTTATGAGAAAGTAGAAACTAGGCCTTCCATTAAAGAGCGACCCTTTCCATTAGCTCCCTCATTACAATCCCTTCATTCAGCAACTTGTTGCTTCTCAGCTCACAGGCTTAGTTTAACCCCGTGCTCAAGGCAACGATAAATTCGTTCACCATTTTTATACATATGCCATATTCAATAATGCCATGGAAATTAACTTCCATGGTATTAAAGCACCTAATACATTCACCACTAGCAGTATCTGTCGCCATTTCAATCTTCCTAACATTCTCCACTACCATTATGATAAACTCATCCATAACTACCCTTTGGACAATGTTATTGATAGAGGGTGCTGAATGGCATTAGCCCTGCTATTACCATCTTTACCTCAAACGATCTAATCTCTGACTCGTAGCTTGTCTTTGGCTACATTTAGTTTGCAGTAATATCATCTTGACCACTCACCTCACATATGTCACAAAACAACAAGCCTTACACATCTACCTTCTGATGACTGGTCGCTCGGTCGATATAGTTGATGCTATCGCCTCTGCTCTTCATGACTCCATCACTACTGCCAAATTCACCAATCGATAACCTTTTTTGACCACATCTCTGACATTTTTTGAGCACACAATGTCCTGGAGTTTGATATTGATAGCTATTTTGATCCAACCCCACTCTAGGTACACCCACCTCGTCCTTCCCCCCATGTTCATGATATTGCTGCAACCTCTGTAGCTGTGACCCTAGTTGAGGATGATCCTCTAGCTCAGGATGCTCCTGAGCTCGTTACTTTACAGAGCCTCATTGGTAAGGTCGACAGACTTTGTTCAGATCTCTCCCATCTCTGAGACACTCTCTTTTAGGAGATAGCCCGACAGAAGGAGAGAGAGGCTTTATATGACTGAGATAGGTGGTATTGCCAGCGTATGGATACGTTGCTTGCCAAGCACTTTCATTTACAGTTACCATTTGATGAGGACGACCCACTGAGTGGCGCTGGCACATCTGGAGTAGGTCCATCTGGATTTGCAGGTGATCCTCCTATGAAGTAGCTTGAGTCATTTGTTCTTTTTGTCTTAGCTAGTCATGTTTTAGTTTTAAGTTTGCTGGATACTTAATTACATTGTTGTTATTCACATAATTAATGGCCCATTATTTATATAATTCTCATTGTGCTTTTCTTGGCACATTATTATTCAATATCCTTCCTCTTACCTTTCAATGCATCATGGTGTTTTGATTGTTATTCACATTAGGGACAATATGATTTTTAAGTGTGGGGGAGGTTATTCCATTTTCACATTTTTTTCTTTATGCATCATTTTTGGCCATTTAATTGCTTGTACAAGTTATTTATGTTTCCTCTATAAATTTTTTAACTTGGTAATTGAGGTGAATTGCATGTTTTTCAAGTGTTTCTTTTTCTTTGCAATTTTTCACGGAGACAATCTCTTGGTTTTACCGCAGCGATGCTGGGAATTTCTACTTTGCCACAGTGAAGATATGTTTCGTCGCGGCGAATTCAATACCTTTCATAAAAGAAAAAGTGGTGAACTTATGTTTTGCTGCGGTGAAGTCAATCTCTTTCATAAAAGAAAAAAATTATTTTCTGTTTTAATTCCCTCATTTCAATACTTCTCCCAAATTAAATTCTTCTTATTCATGTGCCTTGAGGATTTCATAAATTTCAAAGTTGTCAATGTGTTTCTGAAAACACCATCTATGTTTTTAAATGATGGTTGATTTTGGTTAATTCCATTTTTAATGTTTTCACGAGAGGCAAGTGAGGTTATAGTGAGATAGTAGCACTATACGTTTTTTTTAAACCTTGAGTTTGCTTAATTGAGATACTAATTTGGGCCTAAATTCTTTCATTCCTATGTGTATATGCTTATTTTCATATCTCTTTAGAACTTGTTTTAATTCTTGATCAAAGCTTGATGAACTAAAATTTTGTTAATATGATAGAGACATTCTTTTTAAAACCCTACTTACCCAAACGCTTAACCATTGCTAGCCCTTTTGAGCCATCTTTTAAGTGCATGCATATTTCACTATTAATGCGAATTTCTCATCTCCATTTAAAGATGATCTAAAAAAAGAGAGGGAAAACAAGAATTTTTATACAAAAGATAAGAAAGAAAAAGTTCCAAAAGTTTAAAAAAATAGAAAGCTTTCTTAAAAGAGAAAAGTTATAAAAAAAATATGTTAGATTATATTTTTTGTTTGTTTAAATATTTTCTTATGCATAGTTGGCATTTGTTTCATGAGAAACATACTTGTGATGCATGTACTCATTTTTTCTTCATCTATTCAATCCATTTTATATAGCCTTGCTTACATTAAAACCTTGAAAATCCTATTGATTCTCGAAATTATAATTTTTGCAGTGGACAGGTAGAATTATTACAAGCTTATGGAAGATAATTGACTAAGCAGATTGTCGAGTGAAATTATCCCATGACAAGTGAGTTGAGAGATTAAACACATTTCTTTGATAGAAATCTCTCTTGCCCAATCTCTTGGATTAAATACTTATAGTATTTATTTTTTTGATGGTCTTTCGGTCTGCTTGAGTTGATTTTTGAGAAAGTTATTTGACTAATTTTCTGCTCTCATTTTTAAGCATGGTCGGTATTTTCTTTTACACTTGTGTCTCTTTGACTTTTATAAACTTTGTCTAGGAGTACAAAGGTCTAAGTGTAGGGCAATTTGATTGAACCCATGTTTCCTATAATGGGTGACAATTTCATGGTTTTTGTTATACTTTTTGGCTCTTATTATTAGATATTGTGCTTAATTTAGCTCATGAGTGTTTGTTTTGAATTAATGAAGTTTGAGGGTAAAATTGCTACAAATAATTAGTAATTGCACTAAATTGATTTTTAAAACAATTGATACTACAAACTACTAATTTTCAATGTAGGACATTCAAGAAGCAAAGCCAAAGAGTGAAGACCAGGAATATAAGTCAACGAGGGAAATAGGTAGCAAAATCAAAAGATATTTGAAGAAAACTTTCAGGCAAAGTTCTTCGCAACGAGAATAATGCTTTCATCGTGGCTTGCAGATTATTCAGGAAATCTTTTGGGAAAAGTTCACCATGGCAAGAATAATGCTTTCGCCGTGGAGAAATCTACAGATTATTGAGGAAATCTTTTGGGAAAAGTTCGCCACAGCGACAAATTCGAATTGGCACCAGACCTAAACCATTTTTAGAAAATTAACCAACTATGGAACCCGATCCAGTAACCCGTTTTTGAAAAAAAAAACCTATTTTGGGCTAAATTACAAAAAGAGAGAAGAGGAGCCAAAATATTCATCATCCATATTCTATCATCTTTACACAACTAACACACCATCATCTTCTCCCACATCTATCTCATTTTCTTCCATTTTTCACCGTTGACTTTTACCATAGGTGTCTCTAGTTGCTTCTCAGTTGTGAACTCTCTTGGAGCTATACATCGCTAGGCATCTCTCTCCTCTTGAAGATGTAGCAATGTCTAGAGTTCAATGGGCTTGAAAGGGGAGTAACTTCATCCATATTCTACTATGATTTATGAATTCCTAGGTTTAGGATTTGAAATTTATAGTTAAACATACTTGATTATAGTTTAATCAAGTGTTGGATATTCAATGTGTGGTTTGGATTTGTTGATGTATAACTTTGAGCTTAAATATATGAAGTCTCATAAATGTCTATTTGTGATTTTATTGATTCTCTTTTATCTTGCATAGTTTTGTTTCATAATGAGTTGATTCTAGATTCCAAAGTGACTTGTTGCATGGACTTATCCATTACACACACTAAGATAATTTAACAAGGTTTTAAGAAATGGAGTCCCATTGATTAAGATATTGGACTAAAGAGTTCTTTAAGGTTTACCCATTTGAAACTTAGTGATTTCCACTCCGATCAAAAATTAATTTCGAACTATGATAGCCAAAGCTCATTTTCAAGAGAATATATCACTCCTTGATCATTTGTCTTAATCTTTCCATTTTCTATTCCCAAAAATCCAAAAATACATTTTACATATTTTTCTTACAATTCCATTTAATACAGTTAATGTTTTCAAAGATCAAAGCCTCATCCTTACCAAATTAGATGCATTTCGTGATACATAGGTTAACTTAGGTCCATTCGTTTTAGGTTCCGATTAAGTGAGACGACCCAAGGTTGCATCCTATATTGCAATCCTTGGATTATTTATTTTGATTTGACCTGCAAGGGTATGAACAAAGGTTCAAATCAACCACTCTAGGATTATCCTGTGGAAAACATATAAGATTAAATCAAGGAGCTTTGCGATTGGGGATGGAAAGCATATTTTTGCAAGAGGAATTAGAGTGGTTTCCATCATTGTTTATTCTCTATATAACTTTATCTTCTTTCTCTAAACAAATGAGTATTTTAAATTATATCATTGGTAAGGATTTTATATATTAACTTGAAGATAATGGGTATTGATGTTAAGAATTATCTAATAATTAGATCTTTAGGAATAGTGATGTTTAACATATCCAACTTAGGGATTTTTCTTAAAATGTCCGCATCTAACCAATTGTCCATCCAAAATTTTATGTCTGATCCATCCCCTGTTTTGTATTTGATCACCCCCTACATAATTCCTTATCCTTGAGAATTTGTAATAATAAGCATGAGACTATAGTTTTTGAGTTGGAAAACATAAAAGAAGCATTATGTATGTGGTATTCATGCAACCACTTAAACTATAGAGCTTGTTTTCCACGAGCCATTCTTTATTCTTGTAACTTGTAAGACTATTAGTTAGTGTTGCAAGTGTATACTTAAGTCACCTTTTTCCTTTAGTAAGAATAGCTCCATTTATTTAAACTTGGCTAGGTTGTGTTTATTAAAGTCCCTAAATTGAAGGAAGTTTCTCATTAACCTTTTTATAGTTTTGATACTGCAAACTAGGGTTAATAAATTAGCTTATTAGTATAGATATATACTAAAAATCACTGAGTTTGTTTTTCAAACACTATTAGTTTGAGATTGGCTTCTATTAAACAATTTAGAGAATCTCTTTTGAATTTTTTCTAAAAGAGATTGATAGTCTAAATATGATTACTTCTTATTTGTAATCTGGTTAGTTTGCTCTTATCCTTATTAATCGTCAAATTTGAAAGTTGTTTGAAGAGGTTTATTATGGACTGAGAGAGTATGGAGAGCTATCATAAAAATGAGTATTTCATATACAAAGGGGAAGCCAGTGATTTTTAACTTCTTACATTTGATGTGGTAATAAGAAGCGGGATCATTGCCAGTAATTGTCTTCATAAATATTATAAGAACCTCCATTTTGAAAATAAAGAGATATGGAGACATAACATCTCTTTACCTTAGACCTTTAGCTGCTTTGAATAACTTTATAGGTTCCCCTTCGATCAAAATACCAAAACTTACTAAATTTAATATTGTCGCACCAATCTAATGAACATTTTAAGAATTCCAAAAGCCTTTATAGTGTTGATAATGAAATTTCAATCAACAGTATTAAATGTCCTTTTTAGATAAACTTTATTCCACAATTCATATGAGTTTATTTGCTTATATAACTTATGAATAATTCTCGATCCATCAAAATATTATCTCTTAGTTATTTATCCTTTAGGAATGCCTTTTGAGAGCTATCAATAATGCTAGGCAGAACATTCTTCAACCTATTTTTAATCAAATTTGACATAACTTTATAGAGGTTATTGTAATATGAAATTGGTTTGAATTCCTTTTATAAGTTAGGGGTATGGGTTTTAGGAATGAGGTATAAGAAGGTTTTATTTACCCCTCTTAAACACTTTCCATATGTGAAGAATTCCATGATTGTACCTTACTAGTAGGTATGATATTTGATAGAAAAAGCCATTCACACCTCATGTCCAAATCATAAATGAGGGTTAAATAATAATATAACTTCTTCAACATATCTTATTAAGGTTGGACCGACAAGTAGTTCCATGTCTGAAGCAGGAATTCCTTGCTTCTAATGATTAATCTGATGAGTAAGATAAAGGAGTAAGTATTAGTGGGAGCTCCTTTCTTTAAGAGAAGTAATTGCAAGCCTCAACTAGTATATTTTTTTGAGTATAAACTATAAATCCCATTTCATTTTTTAGGCATTGGATTTTATTATATTTCTTTTTCAGAATCAATAATTTATCGAAAAAGGATGTGTTTATGCCACCATTTTTTAACCAATCCTTACTCTTTGAGTTTATAATGACTGATTTATAATTAATATTTATATGTAGTTTGACATTGCTTTCTTCTGCTATTCCTTTAAGACTATTTTGTATATAAAGTTTAGTTTGGTTCCTTGTAATTGGTGTTGGATCGGAAAAATAAAGCATGAACAATTTTGATAAAATGGTAGATTTCAAAACCATTTAGAAATCAAAATTATAGAGGAAGCAATATATCCAAATCAACGTACATAGCTATACATGATATGGTATAAGGAAAAACATTTGCATAAACATAAGATAAAAATTATTACTGGCTCCTTTGCTAAAGTTTGAACTCCTTGCTGTGTTATCCTATCATCGACAATGTATCCTCTCTTAGGTGATGTATCCTCTTATCAATATTGTATCCTCGACTAGTCTGATCTACCAATTGTTCTTCTTTGATAACTTGGTTAACAAGGTCGTTTAGTGGGGAAGGAGAAACAAACTTGAAGAGATTTTGCCTTGAAAAAAAGAAGCCAATGGTAAGACACCTCACATGCAATTTTCGCTCACACAAGCTAGATAGGAGAGAGAGAGAAAAAAATCCAACAACCACTTGTATTCCTTCTCTTAATTTCGATTTTGTCTCGAAGGAAGAAGTGAAGTGCATCCAATGCATCACTTCCTTCCTTAATAAATCATAAGGAAGCCAATAAATGAGACTCTTCTCATTTCTTTTAAGATGGCTATATGAAAAGATCAAAAGCCTAAATGACACATCTCATTTTCATTTTTGTGTTGAAAAGAAGGAATATGGTCCATCAAATGCACATCTTTCTTTCTTAATCCAATGAATGCTAATAGGTTATATGCTATCATTAAAAAGCCACCACTAAACCATTTAATGATAAGATCATAACTCCATTTAATTATAATAAAACATGTTGAAAAGCATCTTTAATATAGCAAACCAATGTTAAATGTGCAGCTACACATTTACCCCATTAAAATTGAAAATCCACCTACTTTTATCTTTAATAACTTTGTTTTAATTTAACTGATCTTGTTAGTCAAATTAAACCACAGTTTAGCCCATTTCTAAATGTTCATATTTGCTTTTAATTAACAACTAATTAAAGTAAGCCCAACATTCATTCATGGGCTTTAAAACCTCTATTTGTATTTCTTACTTTGCTTGATAACCTTCCTAGAAGCCAGAAAGGGAATCTAATTGGACTTATATAATTCAAGCTCCAATAAACCTTGGATTGATTTAATCTCATTAGAATTAATTCCAACCTATTAACTAAATGTCATTCCGCTAAAGACGATTATTTGAACTCTTGAATTACTAAATATTATGAGAACAAATGTTTCAAATAAGTTGTCCAATTGCAAACTCTAATATGAACCATATTATAGCCATCCACATAACAAAGGATAAAATTACTGTTTTGCACTTATGTTGGTTTTTCCTTATAGATCTCCTGTTTTACTCTATATGGTGATTAACACACAAGATCTCTTCTTGGTGTTAAGACTTGATATGTAGCTAGTCCATCAAACTATTGGCACCATTTTAATCACTAATCTCTGTAAAACATCTAGAAGTGATGATATCACTATAAACTCTTTATTTGAGTGAATGTTCATTGACATATGTTTCAATTAATAATTCCAACATTTAGAAACTGGATTGATATTTTGTAAAAATCCATTCTGATCATATCAAAAATTATAATGAAACACATATGAGTTCACCACTTATCTAGATTGTAGTCTATAATAAATGAATGCTTAAGTTATATGTCTTAAGATTAAAGAACAACCCACTTTATTTTTTAAAACATACTTAATTCCATATTCATTTTATAATGCCATTATTGATAGTCAACTACTATCATGATATGAAACTCATCATTCCCTTGAAGTAAACTCTTTTACTTACTCTATATAAATTGCAACATTATAATCTAAACCATAATGAAGTCACCAACTTAATTATTCAACAGTGAATCAATTCTTTTAGATTCTAATAATATACATGTTTCCCATACATCTTTATGTATAGTACTTATAAAAGAATCTCAGTACCTTATGATTAGATATATAATTCTTGTAAAAACCAAACTCTGTTGTTTTATTAATGACAAATATTTTCATTACAAAAGTAACTGGAAGAAAATTAAGTTATAAGTAAATACACTTGCTCTCTAGGGCACTATATTTACATAACTCCAACAATTCTAGCTGCCCTTAAGTTGTTAGGGATGAAACTCCAATCAGCAGACGCATAAGCATTCTGAAAATCAATTTTGAAAGCACAATTTTGGCAATTACTTATCCTGTTGTATTGCTTGGTCTACTCTTATGTTATAGCTCTGTTGTGTCCTATATGTCTTTTTATAGTATATGCACATTGTATATGATCAATCAAACTAAGAAGAATGAAATTTAATCTATCAGCAATCCCCTTAAAGATGATCTTATATATAAAAGAATAACAAGAGATAGACTTGAAGTATTTTGGAGACCTATATTCCTTACCTTTAGGGATCAAAGTTATGAATGTGTTATTAAGCTCTCTGAGGAGTTTTCTGTTATTGAAAAATTCTTGAACTGCTTTAACAAATATTTTCCTCATGATGCTCTAGTTTTCTTTAAAAATAGGATGTTGAAGCCATCAAAACTAGGATATTTACATTGAGCTAGAGAACATTCCGACATCATTCCTAATGAGTAGAATGTTATAAACATATAGGATTAGGAAAGTAACCTTGGCTTCTTGTATCCTTTTATAGACAAAAGGTTCATCTAGGTTTTGTATAAACCCATAGGTTTTGATAGACTTATCAAACCTAATGTTCCATGACCTAGATCCCTGCTTAAGTCCATAAATGAACCTTTTCAATTTGTATACCTTATGCTCATTACCTAGCTCAATATCCTTCTAGTTGGACCATATAAATGGTCTCCTCAAGATCCCCATTAAGAAATGAGGTCTTAACATCCATTTTCCATATTTCATAATCGAAATAGGTTGCTACAACAAAAACAATTCTGATGGACTTAAGTATGGAAACTGGAGAAAATGTCTCCTCATAATCTATACCCTCCGTTTGAGTATAGCCTTTAGCTAACAATCTAACTTTAAAGGTCTCTACCTTTCCATCTAATCCTCCTTTCCTATTATAGATCCATTTACACCCTATGGCTTTTACATCTGGTGGTAGATTTATAAAGATCTAGACTTTATTGGCGTACATGGAATCTATTTAGGATTCCATCACCTTGAGCCATTTTTCTACATCAACATCATTAATGGCCTATAAATAACTAATCAGATCCATTTCATCTTGGTATGAGATGCCTATAATGCCTTCTCCTAGACCTGGATACCTGTCTAATTGCCTTATAACCCTCCCACTACGTTTAGGCATTATTTGATTTTTAGGTTGCTTTTCTAATTCAACTCTTGAATCGATTTTGACATCTTGTTCTGCTATGTCCAAATCAACTATTGGTTTAGATGAAATAGGTAACTCTTTGAGTACTAGTTCACTTCTTCCTTTGTGATTTCTCACAAGCTCTTCTTTTAGGAAGGTTGCATTTGTCGACACAAATGCCTTCCTATCCTGAGGATTGCAAAAACAGTACTCTCGAGTACTCGTAGGATATCCTACAAACAAACATACTTCGGACCTTGGTTCCTTCTCAGCAGATTCTAGCCTTAGAAAATGGGCTGGGTAGCCCTAAATCCTTAAGTGCTGCAATGAAGGCACTCAGCCAGTCCACAACTACCTAAGTGTTTTAGGTACCAATTTTGCTGGAGCAAAGTTAAGAAGATAAGTTTTCGTTTGCATGGCATATCCCCATAATGATTCTTGAAGGCTAGCATAAGACATCATTGATCTTATCATTTCCAATAGAGTCCTATTTCTCCTCTCAGCTACATCATTCTGTTGAGGTGTTCGAGGAGCTGACAAGTTGCAAACTATTCCATTGTCAATTAAATATTGTTGGAACTCTCCAAATAAGTATTCACTACCTCGATCCAATCGAAGTTATTTTAATGGGTTGCCTAGCTGCTTCTCAGCTTCACCTTTGAATTCTTTGAATTTTTTGAAGGACTCACTCTTTTTATGCATCAAATACAAATAACCATGTCGAGAGTAATCATCTATAAAGGTTAGGAAGTATTCATAACCTCTTCTAGCTTGTACATTCATAGGCCTACATACATTAGTATGTACTAGGTCCAACGTTGATTCAAATCGGGTTCCTTTGGAAGGAAATGAGGCCTTGGCCATTTTTCCTTCAATATAAAATTCACAAGTGGTTAATGGATCATTATCCAAGCCCATAAGGATCCCATCCTTTACTAACCTATCAAGACTTTTCTATTTATATGTCCCATTCTTAATTTCCACATATATTTTAAATTAATGCCAGAGACATTAGATTATCTAGGTTTTAGAAATTCTGCATTGTTTAGTGAGCCTATAATAGGTTTTATAAAGAACAATCCCTGTTTAATTATTGCATTACAAATAAAATCTTTATTCTCATATATTGAAATAAAAATTTCAAAATGTAAGGAATATCCATATTTTATTAAACAAAAATAGGAATCATGTTCCTTACAGTCATTGGGATGCAATATACACCCTCCAAATATAGCCTATGACTATTAGGAAAGTCTAAAATAATGAATAACACTGATTATGCTGAAACTTAGAATCCATCTGCTATCTTGACTTGAATCTGGCCTTTAGGTAGTCCTTTCCTTTGCTAGAACCCCTACAAAGAATTGCAAGCATGGTCAGTGTCTTCTGAATCTAATATCCAAGAATCAGATAAATCTGCCACATTTCTAGTTCCTAACAGACTTAGGAAACCCATACCTTGTTGCTTTTAAGTGACTCAAGGTAGACTGGATAGTTTCTTTTCTAGTGGCCCATCTCCTCATAGTGAAAAAAATCCTTTGGTGTTCTCTTTGGCCTTCTTTTTCATAAGTTGGGCCTTGACCTCTGTTTGGGTCTTTTTCTTCATTGGACCCTTCATCTTTTACTTTCCCTTACCCTTGGGCTTATAAGAAGATGCTACATTAGCTTCTAGCCTATAAGCATTGATATTCAATATCTCCTTTGTACTCTAAAGAGTATTTATCAACTCACTAAAGGTGTAATCCTTGTTGTTAAGCTTATAGTCCAACTTAAATTGCTGAAAAGAACAGTTTAAGCTATTGATGATTATAATCATCTGCGTTTCTGCATCCATGTTTTCCCCAAGAATCTCAGCCTCAATAACTGCAGAGATTACTTTAAGCATGAAAGGTTCCGATAGCTTTCACCCTTACAGACCTGGTCCTTACACCAAACATCTTTTGTAAGTGATGGACCATTACACTAGCAGTTTCATATAAACAATTTGCTTTTGTAACGTGCCGCTGACAGAATCTAGACTATAAAACTTAGTAGTCTTATCAGCATTTTGCCATCGCTCATGTTGTTGGACTAGCTCAGGAGTTGAATCTCCACTTACAGGTGCAAGCTCATTTTTAGTTAATACGTATGAAATTTGTTCATATTCAAGAACAATGTCTAGGTTACATCTCTATTTTTTAAAATTCTCCCTATTTTCCAATTTGTTATTTGTTAAGAGCCAAGTGAGTGGATTCATTTTGTGGTGATTATGTCTAAAAAATAAATTATTAAAGAATGAGCATACTAGTTAATAATATTGGAACTTTGCATAAAATCATGATGCATGTATGCATGATGATAGCTTTTACAAAACTTAAAAAATTTAAATCTTTATACGACGGATATTTTTCTTATCTATAACAAACTAACTGATGTTGGGCCATCTTATCCATTAAAAGAAAAACTGGGACCCTCTCACTAAAAAGCTACCAAGCATCTTCATGCTTAAATTTTAAAGAAGCGTTATAATATGGTCCATATATGTATCAACAGAGCTACGATGGGTAAGTTTTTAATAAATTATATTGAGTATATTGACCATTTGATTCATCCACTAAAGGTACTAACAAATCATGCCTTGGTGGGAGGTCACAATTGCTACTAATGAGTTGACTTATCTTTTAGGAAACCCAAACTAAGGAGATCTAGGATTGATGCCCTCCGATGGGGAGTAACACTTCACCACACGCAAATGGGCCATCATATGGAGATCGTGGACTCTCACATGAGAATCCTCTCCCACTCAATCTTTTCAGGCTTTAAGTTTTAATAAATACCATCTTGTGTAGATGCAATTTATTATCCATCCTATATTGTTTCATTATATATCTCATACATAATGAATGCATGGCAAAGCCTAGGATTGACAAATTTTTTAATGACATGCAATCACATATTATTTGAATTCATTTATCCATTCATCTCATGAACTAATAAGTCACTTTTGATTGTCCATCCTAGAAAAATAAATACAATTACAAGGCTTTTAGGCCCAACAATTTCTTCTTGGACTTGGATCTTCTGGTTCGAACTCTTCGCTCACATGACCAGGCCCATTTGGTGGAAAGTGTGTAATGTGTTTTCCTTTCTGAAAATTTTTTGATTTTCATAAAACCGAATTTTTTACCAAAAAAAACAAAAATCTGCACTTATTTTTCACCAAAATCGAAACTTATGTATATGACATAAAAATTTCAGCACTTGTAAAAACCAAATATTTGTTACAAGAAAGTTCATATAACCAAAAATTTGTTAAAACAAACTTCCCGCACTTTTGTTTTTTAAAAACCAAAATTTAGCCAATACACAATAAGCAAAACCGAAACCTTATCTCTTGATTTCTTCATCCATGACTTCTTAATCTTCATCATTACATGATTCTGTACATTACATAATCAAAGAAAACATAAAAATGAAGCCAAGAAGGAAACATGATAATGATAGGCCACCCTCATTATAAACCAAATGAAGAAACTTACAAGGTAACTTTAGAACCATGGATAACCAAAAGAGCAAAATATACACAATATATGTTTCTATCACATAAAAATATGCAGCATACAAAAATGATTGCCAACCCAAGCATCACATATAGAAACTGAAATCATGTATAAGAAAATTGTCTATGATACTAATTGTTGGATTGTAAAATAAAGCATGCACAATTTGGATAAAACGGTAGATTTCAAAACATTTCAGAAATCAAAATTATAGGGGAAGCAATATAACCAAATCAACATGCATAGCAATACATGATATGGTAAAAGGAAAAACATTTGCGTAAACACAAGGTGAAAATTATTACCAACTCCTTTGTTATAGCTTTAACTCCTCGCTGTGCTATCCTATTCTCGGCAATGTATCCTCTCCTAGGTGATGTATGCTCTTCCCGTTATTATATCCTCTTCTTAAAATTATATACTCGACCAATCTGATCTACCACTTGTACTTCTTGGACAACATGGTTAACAAGATCCTTTGGTGGGAAAAGAGAAGAAAACTTGAAGAGATTTGGCCTTAGAAGAAAGAAGTCAATCATGAGACATCTCTCATGCAATTTTCAAATCACACATGAAAGATAGGGGAGAGAGAGATAAAAGTTCAACAACCACTTGTATTCCTTCTCTTAATTTTAGTTTTGTCTCAAAGGAAGAAGTGAAGTGCATCCAATGCATCACTTCCTTAATCAATCATAAAGAAGCTAATAAATGAGACTCTTCTCATTTCTTTTAAGATGGCTATCCCAAAATACCAAAAACCTAAATGACATATCTCATTTTTGATTTTGTGTTGAAAAGAAGGAAGATGATGAATCAAATGCACCTCATTCTTCTTTAATCCAATGAAAGCTAATAGGTTACATGCTGACAATAAAAAACCACCATTAAATCATTCAATGATAAGATCATAACTCCAATTAATGATGATAAAACATGTTTTTTCTTTAATATAGCAAATCAATGTTAAATGTGTAGCTGCACATTCACCCCATTAAAATCAAAAATCCACCTCCTTCTTTCTTTAATAGCTTTGTTTTAATTTAATTAATCTAATTAATCAAATTAAACTAAAGTCTAGCCCATTTCTAAATGTTCATATGGGCTTCTAATTAACAATTAATTAAAGT